>CAUYON010094606.1:0-21538 GCA_963573935.1 Arctocebus calabarensis
ATCTCTTCTGATCCTATGTGGATGCCCTTGATCGCCTTTTCTTCCCTTATTGCAATGGCTAGAACTTCCATTACAATGTTGAAGAGCAATGGAGACAATGGGCACCCTTGCCTGGTTCCTGATCTAAGTGGAAATGCCTTCAATGTAACTCCATTCAATACAATATTGGCTGTAGGTTTGCTGTAGATGGCCTCTATTAGTTTAAGAAATGTCCCTTCTATGCCAATTTTCTTAAGTGTTCTGATCATGAAGGGATGCTGGATATTATCAAAAGTTTTCTCTGCATCAATTGAGAGAATCATGCGGTCTTTGTTTTTTAATTTGTTTATGTGCTGAATTACATTTATGGATTTACGTATATTGAACCAGCCTTGGGATCCTGGGATAAAGCCCACTTGGTCATGGTGTATAATTTTTTTGATGTGTTGCTGGATCCTGTTTGTTAGGATCTTATTGAATATTTTTGCATCAATATTCATTAGTGATACTGGTTTGTAGTTTTCTTTTCTTGTTGGGTCTTTTCCTGGTTTAGGGATCAAGGTGATATTCACTTCATAGAATGTGTTGGGTAGTATTCCATCTTATTCTATATTTTGGAAAAGGTTGAGCAATATAGGTACTAGTTCCCCTTTAAAAGTTTGGTAGAATTCTGACGTGAAACCATCTAGTCCTGGGCTTTTCTTTTTAGGGAGATTTTGTATAGTTGATGCTATTTCCGAACTTGATATTGGCCTATTCGACATTTCCACTTCATTCTGGGTAAGTTTAGGAAGGTGGCGTGCATCCAAGTATTGGTCAATTTCCTTCACATTTTCATATTTCTAAGAGTAAAGTTTCTTGTAATATTCGTTAAGGATTTTTTGGCAACAGTATTTTCTTACAGTTCTGAAGACCAGAAGTTCAAAATATTTCTAACCAGGCTAAAGTGAAGGAGTCAGTGGCACTGTGTTTCTTCTGAACTCTCTGAGAGAGAATTTGTTACATTGCCTTTTTATCCAGCTTTTAAAGGCTGCCCACAATCCTCAGCTCAGGGTCCCTTCTTCCATCTTCAAAGCCAGCAGCATAGCATATTCAAGCACTTCCTTTCCTTTTCTCACTTCTGCTTCTGTCTTTCTCTGCCACTGACCTTCCTGCCTCCTTCGTATAAGGACCCTTTTAATGGCATTTTTCCCACCCAGATAATCCAAGATAATCTCCCCATCTCAAGATCTTTAACTCAGTTCCATCTGCAGAGTGCCTTTGGCATGGGAGGTAACATATCCACAGTTTCCAGAATTAGGATATGAACATCTTTCCAGAGCCATTACTCTGCCTATGCAACAGTCAACTACAGTGAGAACTAGAGGAAAAGATGCATAATACTAAGTCATTGGATCAGTAACTTGGGCATGCTACAACTGTAATAGAACTTGAGAAAACACAAATTATTTTTTGAGACACAAGATCTATCTTTATTGCCCAGGCTGGAGTACATTGGCATGATCATAGCCAGTATAGCCTGGAACTCCTGTGCTCAAGTGATCCTCTTGTCTCAACCTCCCCAGTAGCTAATTCTACAGGCATGCACCATCAAACCCAGCTTAAATTAAAGACATCAAAAATATCTCCACTTGGTGCTTGTCTTTGCATGACTTGAGGCCAGATGGGTGAACATTGGCAGCCCTGAACAGTCATAGGCATTCCGGAAATTGGATACTGTCCTCAAGCCAATGGAGGAGAGGATAAATGGTGTGGTGATAATCTTCTGACTTTCTCATATGAAAGGCATTAACCACACTAAACCCATCATGGAGTTCAGTGCTTCTTTAAAACTTTGGAGCTCTTGTTCTGTTTATGTTTTATTTTGCTAGTTTTTACAAAAAAATATTTGGAGTATAAACTATAGGAACTAGAGTTTAAGTTTGATAATAGGCCTCCCCTTTAAAATAAAATAAAAAGCCTACAATATACCATATCTCTCTAAAAAATTATCATCTAGAATTTTTCTGAAAATATATAATGAAACATTATTTCAAAAGCTTAGGTGGTCTACAATATTTGAATTCCATATACTTTATTGGTCTTAAAATATCTCAAACATTCAAAAACTTAAATGTTTTATAATTAAATTCTTCTGCATGAATGTGCCTCAAGTAGTTACATTTGTTAAAGGGCAAACAGAACTCAAGTTGGTTAAAAGGCAAAAAGCAGAAAAGAAATGCTGACTATCTCATCAAATGTATTTGCTCAATTGATCCTTTCAGTTGTTTCTGTGCAAACCATGCTCACAAAAAGATGTATTTCTGGGAAGTTAAATTTCAAGGGTTCATCTCCAGTCATGAAAGATTACAGAAAACACGGTCTTAGAATTTAATTTGTTTCCTAGGTAACACTCCTTCAAATCTGGTATCAGTGCCTCATCAATTGCATCTACACATGGATAAAAATCCTGAAAGTATAGCACATAAATTTTGGAAAACAGAAAATAACTTGAGTAGACATCCGAAAATAAGGGTCTGGAGTAGGTATTATTTTTGGAAGAAAATTTAATTTAAGTTAATAAAAATTGCTGGAAAAAGAAACAAAATTGAAAACTTGCTAAAACTTAATTAACTGCAGGATATTGTTATGTAGCAGGTTAATCTTAGGCCCCGACCAAATGATTTTAGTTTCTGAAACACATGAAATATCTCATAGTTTATGCCCAATGGCTGTAACATGATATAGTTCCCAGAGGAGAAATAGAGTTTGATATAAATGTTTGAACAATCATGCTGAATTATGAACCCTAATAATGGGTAAGACTAGAGATACAGCATAAATAATATTTATATAGACAGAAAAATTGAATAATCTCTCAGATAATCCCAAGGTACAATTTTAGATTACCAAACATACAAACAATTAAAATTACTTTGACTTAAAAAAGAGCCTTCATTCAATGTATAAGAATCAAGGACAAACCATAGGTGTGTCTATGTCCCCATCTACTGCTCAAATATGTATATTCAGGGAATGTTTTGTTCAAAACAATCATTGAAGGTAGCCTTGAACCACCAAGCCCAAAACAGAAACGCAGATTGCTTCAGTAATATACAAAGCGAAAAGAGATACTCACATTCTGGATGCAGTCTCAAAGGACGATATGGGAGTGGAAAGCAAGAAAGGAAGAATATAGCCATCAGGCCGCCAGGCCTGATCCATCTAGTCAGCCAGCCAGCCTACCCACCTGTGCCTTTTCCATAGAACTGTCCTAGGTTCTGAAATAGTCATCTGAATAAGCCTTCGTTCCCCTGATGACAATATGAAATTGTCAACAGTCACTGTTTGGCATTGGCTGAAGACATACTCTCCTTCCTTCTCTTCCTCTACTGTGAGTCACTGTGCATTCCAGCTACCTGCTTCTCACAATGGCTCAGACCTAAGCCTGGCCAGGAATAGCTCATTTTGAAAGGGATAAACCAGAATACCTGGAGTCCATATAGAAATCTGTTTAAAGGTTTAATGATTTATTTCTGTCTAGCATTCACTGGCTTCTTAAAAGTCATAACACCTTCCTAATTTGCCAACTGATAATGACTGGAAATTCAGTAGTATTTGCAAATAGGAATTTTTATGTCCTTTAACAAATTACAGAAGCCTAATTACTCTATTTTTACATTAATTGCCTCCTCCTCCTTTAGTAAATGGATAGGTTAATTACGCACATTGACATTCAAAAATCATATGGATTCTATGTACTTATTACTAACTTGAAGGGTTCAAATCATATTCTTTCCTCCACAAATTAGCCTATTAGTGTTAAACAAGACAGAAACATTTTAGTAATTTATATTTAGAAGTTACATTAATCCCCAGAAATCAACATTTTTCAATTATTTGGAGGCTCAACTAATTCTTATATTAAGTAAGTCCTAGAATACATGTTTTCTAGGACTTATTGTCAGGGATTCTCACAATCCATTTCTTTTTTGAGCAACAGAGAAATCACCTAATAATAAGGTAGATAATGGACAAGTAAATTATTTTTAAATGGATTTTTTAAAGTAAATATCCCTATAATCACATTTATTATTACTACAATATGTGAGATTTAATTTGAGTTTCTAAGTAAAATATCACCTGCTTTTGGAGATCATAAATTAAACATGACTTTCTTGTTGGTTTTTGTTTGCTTGTATTTTTCTCCTGATTGTCGGACCCCATTTGGCCATTCATCTCCATATCTTTCTAAGTGGTGAACTTCATTTCTAAATTTTTCACTTTCATCATCTCTCCAATAGTTATTGCAGGAGACCAGAATAAGCCACCTCCAAATATGCCTCTTTTGCATAAGGATTATTTTGAGCTGATTATTTTGAGAAACTGAAGACAGAGAAGCTCTGAAAACAGAGTAGAAGTTACTCTGTTGTAAGGAACATTTACATTTATCAAGGAAATTTATATTTGTAAGGGCATCTCCCTCTCTGTACTGGGAAGAGGACCATTAAATCACTAGCAGCTCACCCACCTAATTTGCATAACAAACTTTACTCTTATTCACTGTGTTTTTCCTGGTTACCTTCCCATACCTTGCCTCCCCCCCCCAAAAAAAAAATTTTTTTGTTTTCCTTGACAATGCTATAAAAGCCAAGTTCTAAGACATCTCTTTGATATTTATTCATTCCCCTTGGTATCTCCCAAGTATATGTGAGATAGACACCTTAATAAACTTCTGTTTTTCTCTTGTTAATCTGTCTTTTGGAATTGGAGCCCAAACCAACAACTTAGAAGGGTAAAGGGAAAATTATTTTCTCCTCCCCTACAGTGTCATAATCATCACGAACTGCACAGGAAGACTTAATGAACCACATAGCATACATCATCTCTCCAATGATTATTGGAGAGATAAAGCACTAAATTATTCCTAAACAGCATGGAATCAGAAAAAAGTTGCAACACCAAATTCTGACACACAGCTCATTAGATTACATATATGGCCTTGACTCATTACATGTAAACACAAAATACATATAATAGCTACATAGGAATGTCATGACTACAAAGTATACATTTTTAAAACAGATTCTAGAGAAACAGGGAGAGGGGGTATACACAATAGTGAAGATGATAAGATGATGAGGAAGAAGAAGCAAGAGACTTCATGAATTTGCTCTGGCATTCAAAGTGAATTATCTATTCAGCACCAACTTTTATATAAAATACTGTTCTTTGCTTAATCCTACAGACATAGGGAAGGGAGTCTCATCCTTTAAAGATGTATATATTATAGATACAGTTATGAAAATATGTAGTTGACAATTGTTCCTGTAGTATTTGAAATCATACTTAAAAATAGGTTTGGAGACTACTTTGTTCACTTAGTGATAATTTTCTCAACCCCAGTAACCACTGACTATAGGGCTGGAAAATTCTTTGTTGTGGGAGACTGGTTTGTGCATTAAAGGATATTTAGTGGCATCCTTGGCCTCTACTCACTAGATGCCAGTAACAACCCTCCCTGTACCCCCCATAGGACAAAAATGTCTCCAAACATTGCCAAATGTCTCTGGGGGGTGGTTTGTGCAAAATGACCCCCAGATGAAAAGTAACTAACTTAGTGAAATGATGAGCTTTCTCCCTTACCATGCAATAAGTCTCCAAATGAATCTTTCAATGAATTCTAAATATTATAACACAACTTAAAATTATATACAATTAGGTATTTTAGTTTCATCACCTTTTATTTCATGATAAATAAGAAATACTTATACAGCTGTGTGTTTACATGGAGAACACATCATGGTACAAAATGTTGATTTATAGGCATTTATTTTCCTACTCATACTTCAGTAATCTTAAAGACATTTTGTTTGGTGATTGAGTCTCACTGGGGCTCAGAAACCTAAGTTCCAAAATATGACACTTTGACATGCTGGAATCAAGATTTCTCTGATATTTCCTCACCCCTCCCCACATCTCTCAGTCCTCTGGTGCTTCCATAGCACAGGATGAAGTTGTTCCCTGAAGTTTCTTTATCTGCCAGGGTCCCGACTTGCCAAAGAAGAAAACTGCTACCTCTGGTCCTTTCCTTGAGTTTTCATAACTGAATTCATACTGCAGGCAGAATGACTGAAATCTGGACAGATTTTTGTTGCAAACCACAGCCTGCTCTGCAGACCCAACAGACTTTGTCCCAGGCTATTGTATGTTCCTTATAGTACATTCATTTTCACCTAAAAATCATTTACTATCCCCCATATTACCATATTTCTCTCATCTCCCCGCCCCTATGAAAAAGAGTATATAAGTATTTACACCCCTTTGGGCTACTGAATAATCATTCTCCTGTGATCCCTCCATGTAGTGCATATTTTTTTTTTCATGTAGTGCATATTAAAATTCTGCCAGAAATAGGCTGGTCTTGAACTCCTGGGCTCAAGTTATCCTCCCACCTCAGGCACCCAAGTAGTTGGGAAGGCCGTAGCCTTTCTCCTATTAAGAGAGAAATCATAGTAGTATGATTTCCTTTTGCCTTATGCCAGTTGATTTTTTAAACCTTCAGAGAGTGAAAGGGAAGCTTTCCCTTGGCCCCGACAATTTTGTATAAAATGTAATCGTGCTGTTTTATAACAATATTTCTTGAAGAAATGTCTGCTTGTGAATGATGGGTAACACCCTCTGTCTTCCCTGTGTAGTTTTATTTCACCAGCCCTGAACCCATTGGTAGTAAAGATTTGAAATGGTGAGAGGAAAATAACTTAAAGGTTGATAGAAATATGGTAAGAGGAAGCAGACATTCGAAGGTTTTGAAGAGCCCTTGTCATTAGTTCCAGAACAAGAATTTCTTATCTAGTGATTGGACATCTAGTAAACTCAGGCCTCTGGGAAACCAACTCTAAAGCAAAGATTAAAGGGCAGAGGCAGAAGAACTGATTGTCACCATAACTCAAGAGCTGGCATAGAATTATTCTCTATGTCTGTGGTCCCCAACCCCCAGGCCACAGCTGTGTATTGAATGGTAGACTGTTAGTAACTGGGCTACATATCAGGAGGTGACCAACAAACTTTAAATATAAAGTTTATAGTTTGTTTTGAAGTTTGTTATACTATTGAAGGCAGAGAAGCTTCATCTATATCGACAGCCACTGCCCATTGTTCCTTTCACAGCCTGAGCTCTGCCTCCTGTCAGATTGGTGGCATTAGATTCTCCTAGGAGCCTGAACCACACTATAAAGTGTGCATGTAAGGGACCTAGGTTGTGCTCCTTATGAGAATCTAATGCCTGATGATCTGAGGTGGAGCAGACGTGATGATGCTAGCACTGGGGAGCAGCTGCAAATACAGATTATTATTAGCAGAGGTTCGACTGCACAGAGACCATAATAAATCAATTGCTTGCAGACTTGTATAACCCCAAATCCCCCTGCCCTACCATCCATGGAAAAATTGTTTTCCATGAAACCAGTCCCTGGTGCCAAAAAGATTGGGGACTGCTGCTCTATGTAATGGAAAAGTACAGGAATGTATATTCATAATATGGTTTTTGTACTTTTAAATATAGTCTGTTTGAAAAAGGTAGGCATGGTAAGAGAACTCTAAGGTGGCTCTCAGATCACCAACCTCTTGGTGGCATCCTGGTGAGACCCTGAAACCCCCAGTTAGTTAGACCCCAACTAACTGGTGTTTGCATGCCTGACCTATGCAAAGTATGATAACAAACATGTATTGTTTTAAGCTATTACTTGTTGTTACTCAGAATAAAAAACTAATACTGTAGAGTTGACTAATATTGGTTTAGGATCACTTCCCTTAAAATGGTGAAAATACTTGAGCCCTTGAAAAAGAAAACTTCATTTTGCTATATCTGTGATTGCATTCTCTTATATCTCAGGCCTCATCAGGACTTGGTGAGTAGCAGATAATTTTCTGTATGTCACGATTTCTTAACAAATATCATTAATACATAACACGATTCCAAATTTGCAACACACAGGACAGCAGACCCAATCTAAATTCATGATCTAAATATTTAAATAGATTTCATTTACGCCAAAAGAAAGAAATGACATGAGAGAAATAACTAAAAATAGTAATTGTGATTTTGATTCTTTTCAGTGATGCTGATGAGACTAAATTATGCTCTGTTCAAAAACATCATCATCAGTAATATAACTAATTGACAAATGAAAGCAGAAGGGACATCTGCCAAAATTTGGGTAATTAAAATAAATGCCTGTCTTCATTATGTACACATTAAATTTATCACACAATTACTGTATGGCATTTTTATTCTTATGCTTCAAATCACTTCATGGTATTAAGACTTTTTAAAATAAACACAGAAATTGAACTTAGTAGGAAAAAAACCACCATAATCTACTCTCAAATAAGCTTCTTAGTATTTTAAGGCAGAGCATGTTTTGTAAGTTCTTTGAGTAGACATAATTGCATAACTGCTAAAAATACAAAGATGATAATTATAGCATTATCTGTTATAATAAAACATAGAAACTTTCATCATACCTGTCAGTATAGCAAGTATAAAATAAATACTGGTATATTCATACAATCTAATGTTATGTAGTCATTAAAAAGTCTGTCAGAATGTATTGACATAGACATATTTATAATATTTTATTAAATGAAAAAGTCATAACTCAATCATACTTTGATGACATCTTTAAAATATTATGTGCATATTTGGTTTTAGGTACAGGAACAAAAATAAATATAAACTTTGTAAAAAAATTTTTATTGTTTTTATCATTAAATCATAACTGTGTACATTAGTACAATCAAGGGGTACAATGTGCTGGTTTCATATACAATCTAAACTATTTTCATCAAACTGATTAACATAGCCTTCCTGGCATTTTCTTAGTTATTGTACCAAGACATTTGTATTCTGCATTTAATAAGGTTCGCCTGTACCCTGTAAAAATGTTTTAAAAGATATAAAAAGCTAAACTGCTAAGAGAAAATAATATTTGGGGAGAAGGAAGGACTTGGGAAATTTCACTTTTATTTTATTTATTCTAACTCCTAAGAATTCTGTACCCTATCCACAAGGCCCAAACAAACAGAATACTAATTGTTTTAAATGTCTCATTTTTAATCTATTTTCTAAAATGTCTAATTACCCAACAGCAAACATGAAATCAGATTAATATTCTCCCCCTACTTCCAGAACCATGAATCATATTCCCTCCTGTCCTCTCCTGTCTGTCATGCTTCTTTCTGCTCTGTGGCCTTTCAGGAATTAAAAGGTAGATGAAGCCCATTTCACTGAGTCTCTCCCTCCTTCAGATCCTCAGGCCTCGGCTTCCTCTACCCATTCTCTGGCTCAGTCTAAAACCCTTCAGAAACTGACCCAAGGCAGGCAAAATTTTCTCTTTGTTGAGTCAGATCAGAGAGACTAGAAAAATACATTTAAAAAAACATTTTTCCTTCCAGATTTATTATTTGACAAAAAATACATATACATTTACAGTTTACAACTCAATGTTTTGATATATATATACACTGGGAAATGATTAAATCAAGCTAAATAACATATGTCTCACCTCACATACCATTGACAATACCTGTACATTAATAAAGTGACTTATCACATCATACTTCTATAATAATTAATAACACATCTAACTTATTTTACTTAGGCTACCTAAAAATGTTTTTTTGACATGTACTTTTCTCCCCCATTTGCTTCTCAGGAATAAAATTTGTTCCAGATAAAACCATTCTATTTTTTTCTGGTCAGAGTTAATTAAGTTTAACTCAACAAACATTTTCTGACCAGTTGTTCACCAAAATGAAGACAATGACCAGATAAAGATTTATGCCCTCAGGGAGATTACATTCTACAAAGAAGAGGCAAAGGCTTAAATGATAAACATAATAAATCAGTAAATTATATTAAGGAGAGAAAATAGAGAAGAGGAGTACAGGAAGAATGGGGGCTTTGGAATTATGAATAGGACATTTAAAAAAAACTAAACACAGCTGTGAAGAACTAGGATGACTCAAAGGTCAACTACAATACCAAGGTCATGTCCAAGCAGCAGAAGGATGGTACTAGCCTACATGAGATATCTACCCTTTCCCTCCTGCCTGTCCTTTAAACTACTGCTTGTACATCAACAAGTGATGACAGGTACTTCACCCTGAGGCCCACAATTTGAAATGAGTGGCTAATAATAGTTCAGTACATGCTACCTCAAAATATTTTAAGATGGAGGAATTTGAGAAAACCACAGAAGCAGGAAGATCACTCTGACCACCACACCCCAACCACCCTTTTCCCATAAAGCAGGTCATAAAACCCTCACAAGACCCTAAAATGAGAGGTGCCTCCCTATACCCAGCAGAAAAGAGAATCCTTATCCTTGCCAAGTTCCCCCCAATTTACTGTCATAGATCATATCTTCTTTATCTAATTATGTATCTCCACTCTTCATCAAACCTAGCCCCCAAACTTATGTTTCACTATTTCTTTTGGTCTTTCTTTCCTCATAAAGGCTCCTGTGCCACATAAAATTTCTATTAAATAAATGTGTATGCTTTTCTCTTGTTGATCTGTCTTTTGTTACGTGGGCCTCTGCCATGAGCCTAGGATGGAAAGGGAATCCTTTCTTACAGTGGCTATTTATCTTTGCTTCTCAAATGTCATCACTGAGAGCTTTTGGAGGGGCTTATAATTAAGAACCAGCTACAGTTAGCTTGTTCACTTAAATGTTTTCTTTTTCTCTTTTCCATTTGTGATGCGTAGGTTTTAATTGAATTTATACCAACATGAAACTGTTTCCCACCTGAATCGGTAGCTTTGGTTCAATTTTTAAGAGTTTTACTGCAATCCCCAATCTTGTAATATATCACAAATTTATTCAGAGAAGGAATGATCTAAGTTTAGAATATCTTTACATTGACTACTCTCTTAGACTAACCTTGTAATTTTCCTTAAACACTCCTCAACCTTACTCAATATCTTGATTCTTGGCCTTATGTATTGCACAGTAGGTTGGTAATATTAGGGAATTGTTATTAATATAGGTCCTTTTTTGTTGGTGTTGGTTGTTCAAAATAAAGCAATTTAGAAAATGTCTTTTAAATGTGAGACTTAGAAAAAAGTCAACTATAAGTCAATAATCAAACTTTCCTCCAAAATAAAATACTGGGGGGAAACCCTGCTTGTGTAGCATTTGAATGGCTATGGAAAAAAGCAGACAAAGAGATGTAGATACTTAATGACTACTTTGGAATGGCTTACTGATCTGATGTCAAAGAAGTGACAGAACAAACAAGATGACAGAGTTCATGTCTTCTTGGTCTTCAATCCAGGGCTTTTCTACTATACCTATTTTGGTATGGGAGTCAAAGTAAATATTCCTTTGCCCACTCATACAAACATCAAGCATTTTATATGTGAGAATATTCCAGAGACTCTATTTGAGTACTTAAATGCCTTCTCTTCCTCACTCCCTTCAACTCTCTCACTGAGTAAGATCACAGCTACAACCCCATAAATTTCTTTGAAGTCTTGGCTAGACTATCAATATAGCAAGGCTCTAGGCAGAAGAGAAAGGGTATTTAATGACTACCAGAAACATTTTTACAAGCTTCCCTTCTCTATAAATCTGACACAGTGATTTACCAAGAATTCATTTGACTCTACCTCTTACTAGCAAAAATAACCTCAAGAATAAGGAATCTGATAAAATCTAGGTATCCTTATTCAACGCCCTACATCTAAATGGCATAATGCCACTGAATCTTACTGCCATATTTATTCAACATATCCCATATGGTTAAAAAAGTAATTAATATCTTTGAGTTACACTATGAAACACATCTAAATGATTAATAGCATTGCTGGCTCCATTTAATGAAAAGAAATGTTTTATAAGCTCTACATTCAACACAGTTGAAAAGTGTCCCTACTGACCAAGTTATTACTTTCCCCTTTTGTGTTTCTCAAACATTTGGAATATATCTCTATACATACATGTACAGTGATATAACTCTTTAGTTTCCTATAGTCTTTTGTTTTAGACTTGTAGGAAAGCAACCAGGGTTTATTTCTTTATCATGTTAACTACCCCAATGAACGGCAAAACACTGGGCACTTATTGGGTTCATGGACAGATGGATGGATGGTGGGTGAATGATTATATGGTCATGACATTTATACAAGGAGGGGGTGAGAAAATTGGACTAATTAATCTCTAAAGTCATTAAAATTCTAAACAACTCTATTTTTCAAAATTCAAATGCAGTGCAAAAAAAAAACACTAATAAAAATTTAACCTTATCAATATCATCTAATTTTATACTCCTCTGAGTAAAAATCTTCAAAGAAGTTCAAGTTAATATAGATAAAGTTGAAATATAAGGAATTCTGACTAATTCATTATATTTTTATACTTTATGCCTAATAAAACAAAAATTTATCTTACTACCTCTGAAATACTGACATTTCCCCACTACCACTATAGCATAAGATTTTATATGAAAGTTCTCTTAAATTAGCATATTTTATTACAATTTCCTTTGCCACCTTGTCTACCAAAAAAGTATGATATTTACTATAAATTATTTATACACCCATCACTCATCTGGATAAAACACTATAAATATATTTAAAGTTTTCTGTGTGTACTTTTCCCCACACTCCTCAAAGTTCACATTATTCTGAATTTGTTATCATTCCCATGTGTACCTTTATACTTTTTGACTATATAGACATGTATCCTGAAAACATAGACAGTAATATTTTGTATGATTTTAAACTTTACATAAGATGATATTATCCTTTGTACATCTTTATGCAATGTACTGTTTGTCACTCACCATGAGATTTATCCACATTAATACATGTATTTTACATCATTCATTCTCCCTGTTGTGCGATATTCTACTGTAGTAATACACCAAAATTTATTTATCCATTCTCCTCTGGAAAGCTATTTATGCTATTTATAATATGTGGCTCTTAACACTATTAGTGTAAACATCTTATACAAACCATCTTGTACTTGTGCACAAGTATGAAGACCTCCTAAAGGACCTGTCTGAGGCTGTTTCACAGTCAACTTTTTAAATATGCAGTATAAGGAGTATACTCTATGATGATGGTAAAAAGTATAGTAAAGTAAATACTAGGTAATAAGAATTTTTCAGCTCCATCACAATTTGGGAGAACGACCATTGTATATATGGTCTGTCATTGACTGAAATGCTGTTATGTGGCATATGACTATGTATATAAAAGTATAAATAAAAATATGTAGTCTTTAGGTTTATTTTTATTAATGTAAGAATTTAACATTATAAGTTTTCTCTCCAAGAACTACTTTAGCTACATTCCACAAGTTCTCAAATATAGTATTGTTTTATCATTATTTAATTACTAATGTTCTCTGATTCTATTCTATTCTATTCTATATATAGAATAGAATAGAATCACCCTAACCCTAACCCTATATATATCCTAGTCATACCTGGTGCAAGGACCTTACCCAGAGTCATAGCTCAGGGAGCACAGTGAGGAGGTGGTGAGCTGGATATAGTGTATGATCCTGAACAGTGGACATCTGATGAATTAGGCAAGTGATTGCCACTGGCTGGGATCGTTTGGCCCCCCCACAGAGGTCCAGGATGGGAAGAAGCCTTTCTGCAGTTTTCAGTTGTTAGGGAACCTGTGTGTTGAGTAGAAAGCATGGAAGAGTGGGTGGACTCAAATAGTATACAGCAACCAGATTTGAATGCCGGCTGGAGTGGATTTGCCATACGTTTGGTGGCTGGTGAGGCAGCCATACTGAGAAGGTCTCAGCAGCCAGGGGGCTGCCATTGTGGGGAGGTCATGAGGAGGTCTTATCGCTGGCCTGAAGTATGGCCATCGTAATTCTGCCTGCCAGGATCAGAACTCCACTCTTGGGACAGGCCTGGGACTCTCACAACCCCAGGGAACTAGAGTCAGGAAGTACTGTGAGATCTTCCTCTGAAGGATTCTTGTGAGCTTTAAGATCCCAACACAGCAGGGTCTGAATGATGAGGAAACAATCACGCAATTCCTGAAGGCAACTAAGTTTGGAATAAGGACCCTAGAGGTTGCTAGATGGGCTCTCTGTCTCTTAAAAAACCACAGCACTCCCTGGTGTCCAGTGACATACTGCAACATACTGTCATCAAGAACATGGACTTCTGTTTAAAACAAAGGAGGCAGTGAGAAGTAAATAGGAGGACAAGGAAGTGACCAAGAAGAAAAACACATGAGGAGGAACCAATAGAAAAATTCGAGCAACGTGAAAAACCAAAACAGAGGAACTCCCCCAAAGGACCATGAGGCAGCTACTGCAGAAGACTCCACCTATAAAGAATTAATGGACCTGACATAAAGGAAATTTAAATTTGCATGATAAAGACAATAAAAGGAATGAATGAGAAAATAGAAAGACCAGACCAAAAGTTGGATGAGAGATATGTAGAATATAGAAAGGATATGGCAGAGGTTAAGGAAATGAAGGAGACAATCATGGAATGCAAAGATGCAGTAGAATGTATCAAATGTAAGTTAGACCATGGAGAAGAAAGAACCTCAGAGCAAGAGGATAAAGTTTTTGAGTTAACCCAGGTATTTAAAGAGGCAGAAAAGAAGACAGAGAAAGCAGAACAAGTGCTTAGAGAACTATGAGTCTCTATGAAGTGTTCAAACATACAAATAATAGGGATTCCTGAAGGGGAAGAAGATTATCCCAAGGAATGGAAGCCGTATTGGAGACTATTCATAAATGAAAACTTCCCAAGTTTTATTAAAGACCCTGACACACTCCTTTCAGATTAATATTGAACCCCAGATCATCTCAACTCAAACAGAGCTTCTTCAAGACATAGTGTAATGAACCTATGCAAAATCAAGGGGAAAGAAAAAGATCTGCAAGCAGGCAAGAGTAAGTGCCAACTGACCTACAGAGGCAGAGGCATTAGGATGACAGAATACTTTTCAACTGAAACCTTCTAAGCCAAAAGAGCATGGTCATCCACCTTCAACATTCTTAAACAAAATAATTTTCAATCCACATTTGTGTATCCTGCTTTATAAACTAAGCTTCAAGGGTGGCGCCTGTGGCTCAAAACAGTAGGGCACGGGCCCCGTATGCTGGAGGTGGCGGGTTCAACCCAGCCCTGGCCAGAAACCGCAAAAAAAAAAAAAAATAATAATAATAATAATAAATAAAATAAGCTTCAAAACTGATGGAGAAATCAAATCTTTTGTGGATATATAAGCACTGAGGAAATTTGCCACAAGACCAGCTTTACAGGAGATACTTAGATCTATTCCCAAAACTGACCACCACAATTGACCACCAGCAAAGTCAACACCCAGAAGCTAAAAGTCAAAATTTAGCTTACACAATGGTGCAAAGAATAAAACTACGCAACGGACTTTCTCAAAATATGATGAACAGAACACCACCACACTTACCCATCCTCTCAATAAATGTCAATGGACTGAATTCACCACTGAAGAGGCACAGACTGGCTGATTGGATAAAAAAGCACAAACCATTCATATGTGTTTCCAGGGGACAAACCAAGCCATGAAAGACAAATCAAAATTCAGGGTTAAGGGATGGAAAACAGCATTTCAAGCAAATGAAATGAGAAGAAAGGAGGAATTTCTATCTTATTTTCAGATACAAGCAGATTTAAAGCATCTAAAGTTAAGAAAGACAAAGATGGACACTATATACTGGTCCAAGGAACAATACAACAAGAAGATATTTCAATTTTAAATATTTATGCACCCAAATTCAATACTCCCAAATTTGTGAAACAGATCTTGATGGCTCTGAGCAATATGATATCCTCTAATACCATAATAGTTGGGGACTTTAACACCCCTCTGACAGAACTGGACAGATCCTCTAAACAGAAATTAACTAAGATACAAAGAACTTAAATGTGACCCTAGAACAAATGGGATTAATAGACATATACAGAACAAACCATCCCAAAGCTAAGGAATATATATTTTTCTCATCAACCCACAGACTTAATCAAGTCTATTTCTGTAATCACCTGTAATCCTGTAATCATACCTTCTCCCTAGATTTAATCAAGAAGAAATAGATCTCTTAAACAGACTGATTTCAAGAACTGAGATTGAAGAAATAATAAAAAATCTCCCAACCAAAAAAAGCCCTGATCCAGATGGCTTCACACCAGAAATCTATCAAACGTTCAAAGAAGAACTTATATTCATACTGCAGAAATTATTCCAAAAATTTGAGAAGGAAGGAATCTTTCCCAAAACATTCTATAAAGCAAACATCACCCTGATACCAAACCCAGGAAAATACCCAACCAAAAAGTAGAATTTCAGACCAATTTCACTAATGAATACAGATGCAAAAATTCTCAATACAATCTTAGACAATAGATTACAGCTATACATTAAAAAAAAAATCATTCATCACAATCAAGTAGGTTTCATTCCAGGAACGCAAGGCTTGTTTAACATACTCAAGTCCATAAACATTATTTACCATATTAACAGAAGCAAAGACAAAGACCATATGATTGGAAAAAGCATTCAGTAAAATTCAGCATCCTTTTCTAATTAGAACACTCAAGAATTTAGGCATAGGCATTTCTGAATTTGATTGAAGTCATATTGCAAACAAACAATGCTAATATTATACTGAATGGAGTAAAAGTGAAAGCTTTTCTACTTAGAACTGGAACCAGACAAGGTTATCCTCTATTACCACTACTATTCAACATAGTGTTAGAAATTCTAGGCAGTAAAATCAGGCAAAAGACAGCAGAACCCGTAGCTCAGTAGGTAGGGCACTAGCCACACACACCCAGACTGAGAGATTCAAACCCAGCCTGGGCCAGCTAAACAATAATGACAACTGCAACAACAACAAACAAAAAATAGCTGGAAATCGGAGTGGGTGCCTGTAATCCCAACTATTTGGGAGGTTAAGGCAAGAGAATCACTTAATCCCAAGAGTTTGAGGTTGCTGTGAGCTGTGATGCCATAGCACTCTACCAAGGGCAACATAGTGATACTTTGTCTCAAAAAAAAAAATCAGGCAAAAGAAGGAAATAAAGGGCATTCATACGGGTGCAGAGGAGGTTAACCTCTAGCTCTTTGCCAATTATAGGATCTTATACTTAGAGAACCCTAAATACTCAACCACAAGACTCCTGGAAGTGATCAAAAAATATAGCAATGTCTCAGGATATAAAATCAACATTGACAAATCAGTAGCCTTTGTATATGCCAATAATAGCAAAGATGAAAAGCTAAGCAAGGACATAATTACCTTTACAGTAGCTTCAAAAAAAATGAAATACCTAAGAATACACATCACAAAAGAGGTGAAGGAACTCTACAAAGAAAATTACAAAACCTTAATAAAAGAAATAGCAGAAGGTATTAATAGAAGAACAAATCATGCTCATAGCTGGGAAGAATCAACATTGTGAAAATATCTATACTACCCAAAGCAATCTACAGATTTAATGCAATCTGCATTAAAATACCATCATCATACTTTCAAGATGTAGAAAAAATAATTCTTTGTTTTGTATGGAACCAGAAGAAACCCCATATAGCCAAGGCAATTCTTAGTAATAAAAACAAAGCTGGGGGGTATCACCCTACCAGACTTCCATTTATATTACAAGACTATAGTAATCAAAACATCATGGTATTGGCACAAAAATAGAGACATTAACATTCGGAACTGAATAGAAAACCATGAGATGAAACTTACCTCTTACAGCCACCTGATCTTTGATAAACCACAGAAGAACATACACTGGGGAAAAGAATTCCTGTTCAACAAATGGTGCTGGAAGAACTGGATAATTACATGTAAAAAACTGAAACTAGACTCGTACCTCTTACCACTCACAAAAATTGATTCAAGATGGATAAAAGGTTTAAATCCAAGGCATGAAACAACAAAAATTCTTGAAGAAAATGTAGGGAAAACACTTGAATATAGCAGCCTGGGCAAAGATTTTATGAAGAAGACTTCTGTGGCAATCGCAACAACAACAAAAATAAACAAATGGGACTTAATTAAACTGAAAAGCTTCTACTCAGCTAAGGAAACAACAACCAAAACAAACAACCTTCAGAATGGGATAAGATATTTGCATATTATGAATCAGACAAAAACTTGATAACTAGGATCTATAGAGCACTCGAATGAATCAACAAAAATGATACAATGGGCAAGAAAGATGAATAGAACCTTCTCTAAAGAAGATAAACAAATGACTAACAAACATGAAAAAATGCTCCTTGCCCCTCATTATCAGAGAAATGCAAATCATAACCACCCTGAGGTATCACCTAACCCCAGTGGCAATGGCTCACATCACAAAGTATCAAAGCTGCAGATGCTGGGATGTGGAGAGAAGCGAACACTTTTACACTGCTGGTGGGACTGCAAACTAATACAACCATTTTGGAAAATATTCAAAGAACTCAAAGTAGATCTCCCATTTGATCCTATAATCCCATTAATAGCCATTTAACCAAAAGACAAAAAAATTCCTTTAACATAAAGACATTTGCACGAAACTGTTTATTGCAGCTCAATTTACAATCACCAAAATGTGGAAATAGCCTAAATGCCCACCAACCCAGGAAAGGATTAACAAACTGTGGTACATGTATACCATGGAATACTATTTAGCCACTAAAAAGATGGAGACTTTACATCCTCTGTATTAACCTGGATGGAGGTGGAAAACATTCTTCTTAGTAAAGCATCACAAGAATGGAGAACCAAGAATCCAATGTACTCTATTCTAATATGAAGGCAGTAGATGAGCTAATACAAGGGGTGGGTAGGGAAATGAGCAAGTGGGGACAGGGGAGGAGGGAGGGAGATGGAGGGTCACAGTGGATGGAATACTTCTTGAGGGTGAGACACAATTATATGAGGGACTTTATCTAAAAATGCTATCAGTATAACCTAATTCTTTGTACCCTCAATGAATCTTAAACAAAAAAAAATGCAAACAAAATTATAATGGTTTAGTTATAAATGGACTTTTCAATTTCCAAGTATACAGGGATGTTTGTTATATGTTTATTATTTATTTATAATTTTACTGCATCATAGTTGAAGAATGTGGTTAAAATGAAACCAGCAGAAATTTATTGAGACTCATTACTTGGTCAATTTTTGTTAATGTTCTCTTTACCAAGAGTATGTAATAAGATTTCCCTCTGTGAATTTGTTGGTTTCTCCTTGTAACTCTAAATAGTGCTTTTCATATATTTAAGATACTTTTCTTGCTTTATTATAAAGGTTTAATGTATATATCTTTAAGTTGACATATATCTTTTTTTTTTCATTGTGCAGTGGCCCTCTGTATTCCTAATAGGATTTTTGACTTAGAGTATATTTGTCTCAAACTAATAGACATGTTTAATTCTTCCAAGCTCTGTAAGAATCTTAGAGTAATTTAACTCTGCAAAGAACCCCATCTGTTTTGTGTCACTGAAGCTCATTAATTTATTTCCCTCTTGCTTTTTTTTGCTCCTAAAATTTCAACAATAACATTGTCTCACATAGCTACAACATTTACTTTTATTCACTGGTTCAGTGATTTCTTGTTCCCCTTATTTTCCCTTCTTAAATCTCAATTTCTTCTTGATAAGGACCATTGAAAAGCTACATACCTCAGCAAAAGGAGCTGGAAAAGAAATCCCCACACTAGTCCCTCCCCTCAAAAAAGCATAAGGTACTGTATCCATTTCAATATAGACTCTTATGAGGAAAAATGAAAATCTTCCTCTGGAATTTAAAATCACAGATCAGTTCTCAAATGGGTTTTGGGCTCAGATGTTCAAAACTGACATTACCCAGGATCCTTCAAGTCAAGGAATAAATGAATAATTAAAAGTGGTTCATTATTGCTAATACCCCTGGATCCAAAGAAGAAACATCTTTGGAAACTCCAAATCCAAGAAATAAATAATAAAAGGTGGCTTATCATTGGTAGTAATACTAGGAATACACACAGAACATACTTAGAGAGAAATATCTCCAACCTAGACCTCAAAAGGATTTCTTATTATGTAGGGCTGGCCAAGTTTTTCTATAAAGGACTAGATGTTAAAAATTTAGGCTTTGGGTTTGGTGCCTGTGGCTCAGCGGGCTAAAGTGCCAGCCACGTACACCTGAGCTGGTGGTTTGAATCCAGCCCGGGCCCGCCAAACCACAATGATGGCTGCAACCAAAAAATGGCCAGGCGTTGTGGCGGGCTCCTGTAGTCCTAGCTACTTGGGAGGCGGAGGCAGGAGACTCGCTAGAGCCCAGGAATTGGAGGTTGCTGTGAGCTGTGATGCCACAGCACTCTATCCAGGGTGACAGCTTGAGGCTCTGCCTAAAAAAAAAAAAAAAAAAAATTTAGGCTTTGTAAACCATGTGATCTTTGTTGAAACTACTCAGTTCTGCTTTTATAGGGGGAAAGCAGTCACAGATAATGTTGGTTAAAATGTAGTCCTTTAAATTAAATAGATACATCTTTACAGAATGCATGTTAAATTGTTACTTTTAAAAAATTGTGCTACATATTAGAGAAAAAAATGCTCATAGGTCTCAACAACCCCAATAATCCATAGCCCAGTGTTTGAGAATATTCCAATAAACATTTATTTAAGGACACTGAAATTTGAAATTTGTATCATTTCCAAATGCAAATAAATATTCTTACTCCTTTTTCAAGATTTAAAAATGGAAAAAGCATCCTTAGCTTGGAGGGCATCATAAACAGGCAGTGAGTCAGATTTAGTCCTTGGGCAAAAGTTTAGAACATAGTAAATGATGTCTGTATTTGCTATTACTAAGCAGAATTAATAATTGCTAAATCAAAAATAATATGCTTGGGGTGGCGCCTGTGGCTCAAAGGAGTAGGGCGCCGGCCCCATAAGCCAGAGGTGGTGGGTTCAAACCCAGCCCCGGCCAAAAACTGCAAAAAAAAAAAAAAAATTATATATATATATTTGTTTCCATAGTAATTTTTTTAGTAGACAAACTGGCAAAAAAAGAAGCTCTTATCACACCATTTACAGTGAACTGAGAGAGCTCGTGACACTGAGTTCCCAGCTTTTTTTTTAAATTTAATTTAATTTAATTTATTTATTTTTTTTTTTGTAGAGACAGAGTCTCACTTTATCGCCCTGGGTAGAGTGCCGTGGCGTCACACTGCTCACAGCAACCTCCAGCTCTTGGGCTTAAGCGATTCTCTTGCCTCAGCCTCCCTAGTAGCTGGGAGCACAGGCGCCCGCCACAGCGCCTGGCTGTTTTTTTTTTGTTTTGCAGTTCAGCTGAGGCTGGGCTTGAACCCGCCACCTTCGGTATATGGGGCCGGCGCCCTACTCGCTGAGCCACAGGAGCCGCCCTAGAAATTATTTTTTTATTTTTATTTATTTATTTTTTTTTTTGTAGAGACAGAGTCTCACTTTATCGCCCTGGGTAGAGTGCCGTGGCGTCACACTGCTCACAGCAACCTCCAGCTTTTGGGCTCAAGTGATTCTCTT
>CAUYON010094609.1:0-30019 GCA_963573935.1 Arctocebus calabarensis
GAGAAGGAAGGAAGGGAGGGAGGAAGGAAGGAAGGGGGGAGAGAGAGAAAGAAAGAAAGAGAAAGAAAGGAAAGAAAGAAAAGGGAGGAAGGGAAGGAAAGAGAGAGGGAGGGATGTTGGAAGGAAGGAGGAAGGAAGGAAGGCAGGAAAAGAAAAGAGAAGAGAAAGAGAATGAGAACAAGAAAGGAGGGAGGGAGGGAAGGAAGGAAGGAGAAAGAGGGAGGGAGGACATGAGGGAGGGAAGGAGGAAGGAAGGAAGAAAGGGGAGAGAAAGATGGAGGGAGAGTGGGAAGGGAGAAAGGAAGTAGAGAGGGAACGAAGGAAGGAAAAAGAGGGAAGGGGAGGGAAGGAAGGAGAGGAGTACGGAAAGACAAAGACAGAGCTACGGACACAGAACATCAGGGAAGTAAAGAAGAAAGGCGAGAGGAAGAGGGAGGGAGAGAGGGAAGGGAGAAAGGAAGTAGAGAGGGAACAAAGGAAGGAAAAAGAGGGAAGGGGAGGGAAGGAAGGAGAGGAGGAAGGAAAGAGAGAGAAAGAGGGAGGGAGGGAGGGAGGGAAGGAAAGAGAAAGAAAGAGGGAGGGAGAGAGGGAATGAGCCAGGGAAGGAAGGAAGGAAGAAGGAAGAAAGGGGCGAGAAAGACGGAGGGAGACAGGGAGGGTAGGAAGGTGAAAGGAAGTAGGAAGGAAGGAAGGGAGGGAGGGAGGGAGGGCAGGACGGTGGGGATGAAGGGAGGAGGGAACAAGGAGGTGAGGAAAGAGGGAAGGGGAAGATGGCATGACGCAGCCACGAGCCGCCGCCTGGAGCGTACTGTCGGAGGAGGACCCGGTAACCAGCCAGCAGTGGCCCCAGAGTGAGGAGGACCAGCACCACACAGCGGGTCAGAAGGTCCTGAACACCAAGAGCCAACAACCCAAAGCCGGGCTCCACGTGGTCAGCGGCCTTATCCACGTGGTCAGTAGCCTTGTCCAGTTCCTTGAAGCCGAGACACACACGCACGCACACACACAGGCAAAGACGCAGCCCGTGAGCTCAGGGAAGAAGCAGCTTCCACAGGCCCCTACGGATCACGTGGACGAAAACCAACCAGAGGTGAGTGCCACAAACTCCCCCGGGCAGAAGTGCGAGGCAGAGCCATGAGGTGCTTGCTGTGGGCGCAGGTGCACGCGTATGTTTGCTCAGAACAGAACCCTGAAAGCTTTCAGAAAATTCGCAGCAAGACGCACAGCATTGGATCAAGCCACTGTTTTGTTGGGAACGCTCTGTCCTGCCCCAGACTAATGGTGCAAATTTAACAGACACCACAAAACTCAATGCAATGACCTGGTCCCGGAAAATCCACCTGTCTCTATATATACACCAGACAATTAATCCTTCAAACACATCCTAGAAAAGAGTGCTACATACATCACTGCTGAGTATCACCAGATGGCCCAAGGGCATTGCTTTGAGTGAGTGGGATGAGTTCTCAAACTTAATCACCAGACCTCTTACAAGGACAGCTCTGACAGTCATTCCCGGAAAACAGTCCCCAAAATTGCTTTGAAGGATGGGCTAGGCGGTCTCCTTGCTGCCCAAGCGGAGGATCGTAAATGAGACCAAAGTGATATTCGGCAAGGAGGCATTCACCACTTTTTCTAGGATGACTGTGCAAACTTCATTGTCAAACCTGCATGGCTGTTCTTGCAGAATAAGGGTTTCCCTGAAACTCTGCATGGTTTCTTCAAGGGCTGTAACTAGCCACAGGCACGTCCTTCTCATGAAATCTCCAAGCTCAACAACACCTGCGTTGGCTCATCTTTTTTTTGTTTTTTTGCAGGTTTTGGCCAGGGCTGGGTTTGAACCCGCCACCTCCAGCATATGGGGCCGGTGCGGTGCCCCACTCCTTTGAGCCACAGGTGCCGCCCTCATCTTTTTTTTTTTTTTTTTTTTTTGTGGCTTTCTCACCCTCAGTAGGGTGCTGTGGCGTCACAGCTCACAGCAACCTCAAACTTTTGGGCTCAAGTGATTCTCTTGCCTCAGCCTCCCGAGTAGCTGGGACTACAGGAACCTGCCACAGTGCCCGGCTATTTTTTGTTGCAGTTGTCATTGTTGTTTAGCTGGCCCGGGTTGGGTTTGAACCCACTAGCTTCAGTGTACGTGGCTGGCGCCGTAACCACAGTGCTACGGACACTGAGCCAAGTGTTGGCTCATCTTAAAATTGCCCTGTCAGAAATCAAACCCATACAGGAACCCTGTTCTGACGTCTTTATGCGCCCACATCCTGAGATGCAACAAATCAGTTCCACTACTGGTCATGAAATCATGTAAGGGAGATAAACCATTCAACTCATTTCATATTTCAGCTTTAAAACCCCAAATGTGTGTAAGAGTAGGCACACCAATATTCTTTTAAAAGACTTGGCCCCTTGGTGTTTATACACTCACACCTGATTTTTCTTTCTGGGTTAATGTTGAATATTTATATGGCTGGAGACAAAAATTCCTACATATGAAAATCTGAATTGCCAGCCTGTTTCTCTCGTGATGGTTTCTTCATTTTATTTTAGTTGTTTGGCCTTTTTCTCTGCGATGCATTTACACATCAAGATAACGATTGCCCAAATAAGAGAAAGTACACCAACATTTACAGTGGCACCTGTTGTTAGTCTGACATCACAAAAATAAAAGATCGTAAAATATATGTTCAATAATACAAGTTGAATCCTAAGCTTCCTAGGGCGGACTTTTCAGAAAGGATGCTTTTAGTTTTTGAAAATAAAATCTAAGGAAACTTTTGCTGTGAGTGACAGCTTCTATTTTTCATGCCTGCCCACCTCCGGGGATGAATTTATAGAAAATGCTTCAACCACAGACCAATGCCCAATGCTGAGAAGAGAAAAGACAGAAAAGGATTTGTCCTCTTCCCAATTCTATTTCCAATTTTTTTTCTTTTTGCAGTTTTCAGCCAGGGCTGGGTTTGAACCTGCCACCTCCAGCATATGGGGTCGGCGCCCTACTCCTTTGAGCCACAGGTGCTGCCCTATTTCCAAATTTTTGACCAAGTCAAGTCTGTTGAGAATTTTGGAGGATCTCCCAACTTCATTGGTCTTGGGATATCAATACTGAACACCACCATAGGCTCCCACAGCTTCATAAGTCCCCTACACAGGGGGATTTGCAACCCCAGAATCAAATTCGGATGGTATCAAAGATGTTCAGAAACATCTCTCGGCTGAGAGCATTCTGAAAAGAGATAGAAAGTTTCAAATAAAATATCTAAAATATTACGCATCCTTTCCTGACAAGTTTCTCTGCCATGCTCTGAGTTAACAGCGCCAGGGAAATTAAAAAATGGAACGGAAAGAGGTGTTTTGTGTTCCTTTTTCTTCCCTCTTGGTTCTAAGTGTGGGTCTCCTATCAGCATGTCCTTGAACGTGGCCATGTCTCCATCTGGGCAGCAGTTAACACTGACCATTCGATGAACCATGAACCGAAAGCCATTTCCTGAGCGCCCAGCAGGTCAGAGAAACAGCTTGGGGAGTAAGAGGCAATCGGCACCCAGCCCTGCTCTGTGTGTGGCAAAAGCCCAGCAGTAAACACCAGCAGCCTGTTTTAGATCTCTGGAATCAAAAGCTATTCTGGACTCTCAATTGCAAGCTATAAATAAATAAATAACGTTTGCCAATCGAGGGATGGAAGATTTACAGTCAACGCCACCCTAGGCTCTAACTAGGTCCCCACCAGCCTTTAGTTAAATCTTCCGGGAATCTCCCCAGAAGCTTCAGAAAAGTAACACTTTGGGCAGGTGAGGTCAGGGATCAAGTATGAATCAGGACATAAAGTCACAGGTGGGTGACACAGTCACACACCCAGGACAGGCTCAGCGGGACCTCCATAAGCCACGCCGGCTGCTCATGTGAGAGGCGGGAAGCCCTACAGGTCACTCCACAGGGACCCGAGTGTCAGCTGTGTTCAAAAGAACATGGCTTACCGGCTTCAGAGCAAATCATAAATAATTTAGGGACCTGTGAGCATCTAGAGAGCCAGATGGCAGAATGAGTGTGTCATTCTCCTGATCCCCCTTTCAACCTTATAACCCATCCAGGAACCTTCCTTGGTGCCCTGACACCTGTCGGTATCGGTTCTACCACCCAGAGAACCACAGGTGTTGGGTTTTGATTGTAACCCTCTTCCCAAGAAAATGACACAGCGCCCCCTGCTGCATGACAGTGTTAGGCTCCCCTCCTAATGAGGGCGGAGATGAAGTAGGTGGCGGAGATTGCAAACGGAGGTGATGGAATCCTTGCAAGAAGTGCATCCTACCCTCTTACGCTCTCTGCTGGGAAGCTGCTCAAGGCTGTCCCCACACAGCAGCCTCTGATCCTCACAGCAATTCTGAGCACCGTGCCTGCACCATCCCTCTCTCAGATCCTAGATGGGACCCCCGAGCTCTGGGGCAGTGAGTCACCTGCCAATGTTTACACAGCTACACACAAGACGAAGCAGCAGTGCCAGGATGGAAGCCAGAAGCTCCGACTGCACAGTCTTAGCGATTTTATGAACCGTCAGCCACGGTGCACACGTGTGGAGCCAGCAAGTTTTGCTTTTGCGTTTTAAACGAAGCACAGTTTAGAACGACACCCACCAGAAGAACCCTTACCGTTCTCTTTGAAACACAGCTTCTTTTTCTGGTAAGCAATGAAGCTGGAAATGGCTCCAGCCACGGCGACCACCACGGCCCCCACGATTCCAGAGATCATGCCCGGGGAGTCGGCTGCGGGAGAAAACACAGGACAAGGGCATTAAAACACCTGCCGTGTGCGGGAGCCCAGCACGACAGGGGGTGGACGCACACCCAGTAGGTGTGTGACCACCAAGGTCGTGGAGAAATGTGAGATCCCTGCGCCCACTGTTTTCTGAGGGAGAGGTTCGCAAATTGCACATTTTGAATGAAAAATAAGGGAAACCCTCTCATCGTGTGCTGAGCTGTGCAGACACACAGAGGTAGCAAGTTAGCGAAAGCAAGACAGAAACAAAGAAAAGAGGGAGAAAGATAAAAAGACAGGGTGTAAAGTCACATGGAAACAGACAGCCCAGTCTAGGGCTGAGGTTATTAAGAGTCCTGCTCCACCAGGTTCATCCGGCTTTATACCACCGCAGTGTTCCACGTCACTAAGACACTCCACTGGCAAACATTTTAAATCTGTCTATTTTTTAAAAGTCATCCCAACAAGAATGTTTACGATGAGAAGTGAATTTGAGGGATGTGGGCAAATACCCTTTGAACCACGAGAGATCAAAATTGCACAGGCAAAGGCAGGGAGGCTGTCCTCCCATCCCTGACACCTGCCCACTGGGGTCTCAGAGGACCACCAGGCAGCCCTGGCCTGGCTGAGTTATATGGCTATTCCCCCAGAAGCAGCCTTTGCAAGTCACCATCCCTCTATGCCAGCCTGGCATAAGCACCCGGGGGATTCCAGAGAAGTTTCAGCAGTGTGCCAGCAGCCCACACCCCACCTGGGACCGCCAAAACCGCCTTGGAGGGACCCCGCTCCCAAACCGACCACGCTTCCTTCTAGATACAGCTCAACAGCTCATGCATGATAAGAAAGCCCAGCCTCCTGGCACTCCTGGAAGCCAGAAGTTGCACCCTCAAAGGAAACGGTTTTACCCCCGGAAACACCTCCAAACGCATCACTGGTTTCCAGTGAGATGACAGACTCAGTTCCTTTCCCATCCTGGGCCCCAACACAGGGGTCCTTCCCTCCAAATGCCCACCTGATGAACATTCAGCCTTAGACCCTCACCCTCCCGCCCTCCTGTGGACACACGGCCTACAAGGGTGCAGGAAATGAAAACGTTTCTATGAGGTGCAGCTGTTGCAGGTAAACCTTCCCCTCTGTTATATCCTCCTGTGCTGAGGCGGTCAGCTAAATATGCAGACTTCTTTCTCTACATCCATTCTAAACTGAAATTATTAAACACCGGCTCTATATTCAAAGGCCCACAATGACGGGCTGACATAAATGTGCCAGACACCCATTTTCTTACTGTCTTTCCTATTAGAGGACCGTGCCCCCAGAGGTAAGGCCTACAAGCAAATTATCGCTTTCTTTTTTTACGTTTTTAGAGACAGAGTCTCACTTAGTCCACTCTGTAGAGTGCTGTGCTGTCATAGCTCACAGCAACCTCCAGCTCTTGGGCTTAGGTGATTCTCCCGAGTAGCTCAAATTATCACTTTCTTTAGAGAAAGTTTACAAGCCAGGCCCGGCATCTGCAAAGATAATGAAAATATGACAATGGGAGAGGCTGGCCATGTTTCTTTTTCTGTGAACACACAACATGTGTTTTAGGACTCCACGTTTTAATACCAGCAAAAATGGGAACTCGGTATTAAAATCTTTCGCCAAATAAATCTCTCCTCTGCCGAAGGAGTTGCTTAAAATGCAGAGATTTTGCTGGAAGCAGAGTGCCTGCAAATTTTAGGGGCACAAGATACTAAAATTGCCAGTTACTATCTTGTCCTTTCTTTGTCTTCTCATCCCCTTTCTTTTTTCTTTTCTTTCTTCTTCTTCTTTTTTTTTTTTTTTTTGGAGGCAGAGTTTCAGTATGTCGCCCTCAGTAGAGTGCTGTAGCATCACAGCTCACAGCAGCCTCCAGCTCGTGGGCTTAAGTGATTCTCTTGCCTCAGCCTCCCAAGTAGCTGGGACAACAGGTGCCTGCCACAACGCCCAACTATTTTTTGTTATAGTTGTCATTGCTGTTTAGCAGGTCCTAGGCTGGGTTGGTACCCACCAGCCTTGCTGTATGCGGCCAGCACCAGAAACCCTAAGCTACAGATGCCCCTCTGACTTTCTCTCTCCTGCTTCTTTTATTTCTTTGTCTTTTTTTTTTTTACAACTTTTAAGGGATTTTTTTTTCCAATCATTATTTTCTTGTTTCCTATACGGGAAAGGATTATGAGAAAGGAGAAAAATAAATCACCAGCACATGTCAAGAGCACAGGACTGTTCAAACAAAACAGGTCCACATTCACACCACACCGATCAATCATCCATCAATCAGCATGGACTTTCTCCAGGGCACAGTGGAAACTGGGACCCCACATGGCAAGCTCCTGGTCCTAGCAAAGGAACAGAGACGTTTCCTGCTGGACACAGGACCAGGTAGACACAAGGTCTGCAGGTGCATGTTCCGTAGCATCACTATCGCCAGCTCAAGGGGCTTTGGGCAGGTGGCCACAAACACAGCACAAAGCAGATGGCACCTACCCTGTTTTTCCTCGTCACTCCTGGGGCTTCCACCACCTTCAAGAGAAAAGCAAAACCCGTTGACACATTGTCCTGGGAAGAGTTTTGACAAAGAAAAAATTCATGGCCAAGTTCCCCTCCCTGTGAGCTGGGGGCTCCTTCACAGAATGACCACAAATTCCAAATGGTCCTTTTATGATGGAGACACCCTAGTCAGTGGGTGAGTGGGGAATTCCCCCTCTGTGTTGGTCCCATTCACAGGGAAACCAGGCTCAACTACCAGCTAGGAGCTGCCTCCTATGGCCCCGAGAGTCTGTCCCCTAAATCCCAGCCAGGAGCCCATCACGGACCCCGTCCATGCTGACAGAGGGGTCCCACATGTCCTGCCCACCCCATCCATCTCCTGCAGGGTATAAAACACCCCACTTTAACCTTCTTTCAAGGTCTTCCCAAGCTCAGGGAGGTGGTGTCAAAACCACCTCTGAATTATTTTTAAATTTCACTCTGAAAGCCTGTCTCTACGACATACAGACCAGTTTAAGCCTCTACCTGTCTAATGATACAAATATTTCTGCACACTCAGCTCCAGGGCCCAGGACGCTACAAACTTGTCAGAGACCCACTGTTTCCTTAATACCACCATAGCATCTGTGCGTCAGGAGGCTACGTCCTCACAGGGATATCACATAGCTACAGAGCTGCCTGTTACAACACAGGGGTGCTTGTGGGGCTCCCTGTTACACTATAGAGGTGCTTGTTACACAGCCTTAGAGCTGGGGCTACCTATTACACTACACAGGAGTGCATGTTCCACAGCTACAGAGCTGGGTGCTGCCTGTTACACTACAGGACTGCATGTTACACAGCTATAGAGCTGGTGCTGCCTGTTACACTATATGGGTGCTTGTTACACAGCCACAGAGCTGGGGTTCCCTGCAACACCACAGGGGTGCATGTTACACAGCTACAGAGCTGGGGCTGCCTGTTACACTACAGGGGTGCATGTTCCACAGCTACAGAGCTGGGTGCTGCCTATTACAACACAGAGGTGCATGTTCCACAGCTACAGAGCTGGTGCTGCCTGTTATACTACAGGAGTGCATGTTACACAGCTATAGAGCTGGTGCTGCCTGTTATACCACAGGTGTGCATGTCACACAGGTACAGAGCTGGGTGCTACCTATTATACTACAGGGATGCTTGTCACACAGTTATAAAGTTGGGTGCTGCCTATTACAACATAGGGGTGCATGTTACACAGCTACAGAGCTGGGTGCTGCCTGTTACACAACAGGGGTGCATATTCCACAGCTACAGAGCTGGGGCTGCCTGTTACACCAAACGGGTGCATATTACACAGCCACAGAGCTGGGGTTCCCTATTATACCACAGGGGTGCATGTTACACAGCCATAGAGCCAGGGCTGCCTATCACACTACAGGGGTACTTGTTATACAGCCACAGAGCTGGGGCTCCCTGTTACACCACAGGGGTGCATGTTACACAGCTACAGAGCTGGGTGCCGCCTGTTACACAACAGGGGTGCATATTCTACAACTACATAGCTAGGACTCCTTGTTACATGCCAGGGGTGCATGTCACACAAACATAGAGCTGGGACTCCCTGTTACAACACAGGGGTGCATGTTACACAGCTACAGAGCGGAAGGCTGCCTGTTACACTATAGGGGTGCATGTTACACAGCTACAGAGCTGGGACTCCCTGTTACATGACAGGGGTGCATGTCACACAGGTACAGAGCTGGGTGCTGCCTGTTACACTACAGGGGTACTTGTTACACAGCTACAGAGCTGTGTGCTGCCTGTTACACCACAGGGGTGCTTATTACACAGCTATAGAGCTGGGTGCTCCCTGTTATACTACAGGGGTACATCTTACAGAGCTAGGGAGCTGCCTATTACAACACAGGGGTACATGTTACACAGTTACAGAGCTGGAGCTGCCTGTTACAACATAGTGGAGGTACATGTGACAAAGCTACAGAGAAACAGAATTAAATCATATAATAAACATTTAAATATGACAAATAACTACTATGTATGATATATTGTCATTATTACAGGTATATTTTATATATATATTTATTTCTTATATTTACACACGGTTTTGGACGTCAATCTGAAATTGTGTAGAAAGGATAGAAAATCCACTTTCCCATTGTCAGTGCTGTCTGCCGGGGCCAGCTGGGAAGCTCACTTCGGCTCATCCTCAGGGCGCCTGTCCCTACATGCGCTGACTGATGTCACACAAGCTTAGGGTGGATGGCAGCTGAGATTCTCGGGAGAATGCCGGTGGGGACGGGTGAGGAGACTACTCTGAAGTCCAGCTCACTGGTCCCTAATGCAGCTTCATTCCCTTGGCTCCTGAGGACCGGGACTCTATGGGGCAGGCTTTACTTTTCTGATCCCAGAGGTATCAGTAAACCACACAGCTCCCGTGGAGATTTCCTACCATTTCACTATAATTTCCCTGACCATGCTGGGATTCTGTGGAGCAGGTGGCCATGAAGAAAGAGAGGCAGAAAAGAAACAGAATAAGGGGAAGAAATGTACCTTCTCCACCTGGCCCTCCATTAGCAAGATCAGAATCTGAAAAGCCACCTGTGAGAGAAAAAAACACAGTATCTCCAATCATATGGAAACTTACTGGGAGGGGCTTGTTGTCTTGAGCAAAAATGAAAACAAACAAACAACAAAAAAACACTGAATCCAAACTAGCACCAATTTATGGATCTTTCAAAGGCACAATTAAAACTAATTGCCATTGGGCAGCACCTGTGGCTCAGAGGAACTGGACGCCAGCCCCATATGCCGGAGGTGGCGGGTTCAAACCCAGCCCTGGCCAAACACTGCAAAAAAACAAACAAACAAAAAAAGTAATTGCCATTCTATTTAAAATCTCCTAAAATTAGTTTTTACCAGAAACTAAAACCTGAAAAAAGATGACCTCCAAAGGCAATGGAGATTTCACACCAGTCTTTCTGATAAACACACATAGCATTAATCCTAAAGAAAATACCATCTGGGGCAGATTTATTGCACCAACAACCCTCATTTTTCAATCTCCTGCTTATAGGTGGACTGTTCTGGCCACCTGTCAACTGTGGGCCCAGCGGCCAGCAGACAGATATAACAGACACATACTGAAGGGCCCAATATCACCCCAGAAAAGGAAACCCCAGAATGGCCCCCAGTTGACCATAGACACATGAAAAAAAACTGTTTTCATTTGAGCCAACCTAACCTCATTAGAAATAACAATGGTGCCTATAGCTCAGTGGTTAGGGCACTGGCCACATACACCAAGTCTGGTGGGTTCAAGCCTGGCCTGGGCCTGCTAAACAACAATGACAACTGCCACAAAAAAATAGCCAGGCGTTGTATCGGGCACTTGTAGTCCCAGCGACTCAGGAGGCTGAGGCAAGAGAACTGCTTAAGCCCAAGAGTTTGAGGTGCTGTGAGCTGTGACACCATAGCACTCTACTGAGGGTGACAGCTTGAGACTGTCTAAAAATAAAAAACAAAAAACAGAAAAAGGAAATGACCATCCACATTGATGGTCCCCTACTAAAGCTTAATATTTATTCCTGTTCAGGAAAAGAAAAAAAAAATGAGAATAGTGAAATGCTTCTTGAGCTAGAAGTACTTTTTTTTTTTTTAAAGGTGGTATGTTATTTAGAGGTTAAAGTTTTGAGGCTTTTGCCCAAAAGTCAGGACTGAAAAATGTCTGTTTTCTTCATGTCTGTTTGAAGCTGCCCTGGGTTTTGTAATAAAAATAAAAATGAGGCAGCACTTGTGGCTCAGTGGGTAAGGCACAGGCCCCACATACCAAAGGTGATGGGTTCAAACCCAGCCTGGGCCAAAATGCAACAAAAAAATAGCCGGGAGTTGTGGTGGACACCTGTAGTCCCAGCTACTTGGGAGGCTGAGGCAAGAGAATTGGCTAAGCCCAAGGAGTAGGAGGTTGCTGTGAGTTATGATGCCATAGCACTCTACTGAGGGTTAATAAGTGAAACTCTGTCTCAAAAAAATAAATAAAATAAAATAAATAAAAAGGAAAAATAAGTCAAATAAAATTCTAAGCACACCATAAACGTGAAAAGGGAAAAACTTGAAAAACTCATTTACAAATAATATGAATGTTTCCTTTGAAAAGGCAAGTGATGAGGGGCGGTGTCTATGGCTCTGTGGGCAGGGCACTGGCCCCATATACTGAGGGTGGCTGGTTTAAACCCGCCCTGGCCAAACTGCAACAAAAAAATAGCCGGGCATTGTGGCAGATGCCTCTAGTCCCAGCTACTTGGGAGGCTGAGGCAAGAGAATTGCTTAAGCCCAAGAGTTGGAGGTTGCTGTGAGCTGTGACGCCACCGCACTCTAGCCAGGTAGCAGCTTGAGACTCTGTTCCAAAAAAAAAAGACAGTCCGGGGCAAAAAAGGTTTTAAAAACACCAGTTTCTATATGGGGAACAGAAGCACACACATTCTCTCTATATCAAGTCTATATTAAAATCTCATATTCAATTTTGTAGAATTTCCATAAAATCTTACAAGTAAATTCAAACCAAAAAATAAACATATATATATATATATTTGAAAGCCTTGTTGTCACTTTTGTGAACACAGGAATTATCTCTACAGGGAAGGAGCAGGTGGCTGCTGCCAATCTCCTCTCGCCTGAATCAGGCACATCAGAGTTTTATGAACAGGGACCCAGGGGGACCCCCAGGTGCGAGGCTCTTACCGGAGGAACCCGGCTGGTTGGGGTTCGGATTTGGCTTGGGTTTCGGCGGGTTAGGTGGTACTGGGTCATCTGTCAGTAAAAGGCGAGGGTACAATTAGGAGTGTTTTGTAGCAAAGAGCATGAAACATCCATACTTATACAGGGAGGTTTTTTAAAATTTCAGATTAATACACGTGCATGATTAGGTTACACTGTTTGTATTTCTTAGGCGAAGTTCAAGTTGTAGTTGAGTTATTCACCCGGGGGGGGGGACCCCAACATTGTGCCCGTTTCGTGGGAACTCACCAATCCCCCTTGTTCCTTCCCCCTCACCTTTTCCCCCTTCCCACTCCCCCGACTTGGATTTAATTGTGTTTTCTCTGGGGTGGGCATGTAGTTGTTTATCTATTGGTATCGTATTACTGCGGAGGATACTGGCTACTTGCTTTTCCACTTTTGTGATACTTTGCTAAGAAGAATGTTCTTTAACTGCAGGTAGTTTATAAAACAGTTAGAAATGGGAGGCTGTTCTTGGTTATAGTGGGCACGGGCCAGTGCTTAGCCTCCTACCAATTTAGTATCTTCTTCTTCTTTTGTTTTTCTTTTTTTTGAGACTGAGTCTCACTTTATTGCCCCTGGTAGAGTGCCATGGCATCATCACAGCTCACAGCAACCTCAAACTGCTGGGCTCAGGCGATCCTCTTGCTTCAGCCTCCCGCGAGTAGCTGGGATAACAGGCACCGGCCACATAGCCTAATTCTTCTATTTTTAGTAGAGACGGGGTCTCTCTCTTGCTTAGGCTGGTCTTGAACTCCTGAGCTCAGGTGATCCTCCTGCCTCGGCCTTCCAGAGTGCTGGGATGACGTGACAGGTGTGAGCCACCATGCCTAGCCTGCCAATTTACTACGTAACTTCATTTTCAATCACAACTAAAGCAGGTATTCAAACTGCTGGCAGAATTTGCAGGGTCCCACGCAAAGTGAAAATACAGGATCCTCTGTTTGAGCTGTATTAAGAATTTCTAAATGACAGCACCAGAACAGTAAATCCTCCTTATAACCAGGGAGCCCCTCCCCGCCCGCTGTGAAGCCAGTTCTGGCAGGGAGCTGTCACAGTTGACTTAGGTCATTCCAAAGACTGCAAGAGTTTTAAAAGAAAAGCAACTCATACTTGAGAAAAAAAAAATCGCACCAACGACAATGAGAAAAACAAAGAAAAACCACACATTTGTCTATTCCTTAGGTTTGTTCAGTAAAAAGTGGTCCCAGGTATCATCCAAGAGAGACGGAGGTCTTTGAAAAGACCATTATACTCACGGCTTCCTCCATCACCAAGGGCGTCTCCTAAGTCGAAATCGTTCCCTACAGGAGGGAAAGGCGTGGTTAATAATACCAAAGCTCTGAGTGGGATGGGGAAGGACCCTGGAAACACACGGAGGAAATACCACATCCCCACACCGCTAAATTCTTTTCTGAATATCAGCCTGACCAGGACCTCATTAGAAAAACTCAATATCCAACCATTCTCCCATGGCTGTTCTCTAAGATGAAAAGAATCAAAGATGAAAGACAGAGAGAGATTTCTCTCCTGTTCCCTTCCACCATCATCTCCTACCAAGAAGTCCCCAATAACTTCTCTGGGATGGTCCCTAAGAAGGAGGGAGAGATAATTAGAGCCAAAACCCTCCTGTGGAAAACCAATAATTGATCAGATCTATTCGTTATTTCTTTTAAAAACTCAGGCAGTGCTGAGATAAGAATTCATTTTTTTGTTTTGTTTTTTTGCCGGGGCTGGGTTTGAACCCACCACCTCCAGCATATGGGGCCAGCGCCCTACTCCTTGAGCCACAGGCCCGACCATGAGATACGAATTTGAAGCTGTCACCTGGGTCATCGCTTTTTCTCTGAGTATCTACCCACCTGCAGATTTGATCCTCGGACACTTCTTTTTTTTATTTATTTTTATTAAATCACAGCTGCGTACATTAGTGCAATCTAGGGGTACAATGTGCTGGTTTCATATACAATCTGAAATGTTTTCATCAAACTGTTTAACATAGTGTTCATGGCATTTTCTTTTTTTTCCAGTGGTAAGACAGAATTTGTTTACAGAAAGAATATAGAAAACACTAAAGCTCCAGGTAGAGAGAAAGAACTCAAGTGGGGAGAGAAAAGCTCTCTCCGTTTCTCTCCTGGGCTTTCCCCATGTCCCCGTTTAAGCTTTTAGTCTCGGGGTGTATATAGGTGTGTGGGTTCCTTGGCCAAGAAACGAACACAGTCCCTTCCGCTGTGGCAAAGTGAATGAATATATCAATGAATGGACACAGTCCATTCATGGAAATTCACTTGAAATTGACCTAGGCATAGCAAATGGGGGTTCCACATTTAGCCCTAAGTGTAAAGTGAAGGAGACAATCCTTGGACACTTCTGTTACTTTTTCCTTATTGCTCACTTGCGTTTGAAAGCATGGCCATGCGTGGCTTGCATGTCGGCCGGCTAAGACAGGAATTTGTGGGCAGCTTGGGGAGCTGAGCCCCAACGGTCGTCTCTCCCAGGAGGTGAACATCGGACGAGACATCAACCCAGATGCTTTGAGCCCAAGTTACTCAGAGACGTTGTCAAAATGACCCGGGAACATGGGCAACTTTTCTTTTACAAGAAGACTTCATGGGGCGGCACCTGTGGCTCAAGGGAGTAGGGCGCCAGCCCCATATACCGGAGCCCCGGCCAAAAAAGCCCAGAATCACTTCATGAGCCCATCAACATTCTGACACAACTCAACTGTTAATCAGACTATAGGCACAGCCCTCCAGTGACTCATCTTTGCTTTCCAGTTCTTTAAGCCTCAAGCTTCCTTCAGGACACAAATGATTTTTTCTTTCACTTTGCATAGAAGGAACGTTTGCTTCTTACCGGGGCTGGGCCTTTTAGGGGTCTGAGTGGGTTTCTTGTTTTCACCATCTAAAGAACAAAGACATTCCTGTCAGTAAGGCTTATAGGTGGGAAAGAAGCGCTGACATTTTTTTGCTGTTGGGGATGTCACGAGAGTAGCCGCGGTTTGTAGGGTAGCTCTGGAGCCTGTAAAAACCTATGTTAACGGGCAGGTGGGCAACAGTGTTCAATGAAGCCAAGAACCCCTTCCCCATCTCTTGACGCTGAAGTGGTCTACAAGTTAAAGCTACACCAGGGAACCAGAAGAATGGGACATTTAGCACAAAAATTGGACGTGCAGAATCCGAAATCCATTCATATGGAGAAACCACATGCCTGCAGTTGAAATGCTCTTCATGTCTCTTAAGGAAAACGCATTCCTGGTTCCAAGCAGCCCCCTCTGTGAGTGGAAGGCAACCAGGCCAGGTTGTAAGACCAAAGACACCTCCCACTATAGGGGAATCACCTGTTTCCTCTGGCCAAGAAGGGCAGATGGTTAGAAAAAAGATCATCCCCTTGGACAGCACCTGCAGCTCAAAGGAGTAGGGCGCCGGCCCCATATACCAGAGGTGGTGGGTTCAAACCGGGCCCCGGCCAAAAACTGCAAAAAAATAAAAAAGATCATCCCCTTTAGCAAGTTAAAAAAAATGTTAAGGAAGGTGTCCTGGGTTGAAGAGGGTCCCTCCAAAACCTCCATCTACCTGGAACCTCAGTATGTAATGTTATTAGAAATAGAATCTTTCAAGATGTAGTTAGTTAAGGATTTCAACATAAGATCATTCTGGATCAGGGAGGGCCCTAAACCCAGGGACAGGTGTCCTCCTAAGGAGCAGAGGAAACGCAGACACAGAGGAGAAGCCATGTGGAGACGGAGGCAGAGACTGGAGTGATGTGGCCACAAGCCCAGGGACGCCTGGAGCCCCAGGAGCTGGGAGAGGCAGGAAGGGGCCTCCCTGGGGCTTCCAGAAGGAAGTGGATCATAATGGGTTGAAAAGTGACCCCCAAAATATATGTCCATGTCCTATGGTGCAGAACTTCTGAGTAGAAGGTAGTTGGTAGTAGGGTCTCTACAGATGTAATTGCTGAGGCATCTCAACATGAGACCATCCTGGATTAGGAAGGGCCCTAAACTCAGTGACAGGTGTCCTCCTGAGAGACAGCAGAGGAAACACAGACACAGAGGAGAAGCCACGTGGAGATGGAGGCAGAGACTGGAGTGATGTGTCCACAAGCCCAGGGACACCTGGAGTGACCAGGAGCTGGGAGACGGAGGAAGAAGCCTCCCCTAGGAACTGCATACAATTTTAATGGGTTGAATGGTGGCCCCCAAATATATGTCCATGTCCTATGATGCAGAACTTCTGAGTAGAATGTAATTGGCGATAGGTCCTCTGAAGATGTAATTGCTGAGGCATCTCAACATGAGACCATCCTGGATCAGGGAGGGCCCTAAACCCAGGGACAGGTGTCCTCCTAAGGAGCAGAGGAAACGCAGACACAGAGGAGAAGCCACGTGGAGATGGAGACAGAGAGTGGAGTGATGTGGCCACAAGCCCAGGGACGCCTGGAGCCCCAGGAGCTGGGAGAGGCAGGAAGGGGCCTCCCTGGGGCCTGTGGAGGGAGCAGCCCTGAGACACCTGCAGCTCAGACCCCTGGGCTCCAGGGCTGGGGGAGAATAAAACTCTGTTGTTTAGGTCCCCCGTTAATGGTATTTTATTGCATAACCCCACGGGAAGGCAAGCTCTAAACCAAAATAAGAAGGAATTTCACCAGGGCTTTGGGTGAAAGGGAGAGACACAGGTGGAATGCCAGATAGGGAAGGGGAAGGCATTGCTGATTCAGAGAGAGAGGGAGGTGTGGGGACACGGACCCCTCACTCCCAGGACCCTGGACATATTCACCCCCTTGGCAGCTTCCTCAAGCACCCTGCAGGAGTGTGAATTATTCAACGGGGGAGCGATTATTTACCCTAAGGAAGGAATCTTTTATTTCCTCGCCTTAAATCAGCATGGTTATCATAATTAACTCCTCTTAAATATACAGGCATACCTGCCACCATGGCACTTTGCTTTACTGTGTTTGTTGTTGTTTTATTATTACTTTTTTTAATAATTGAAGGTTTGGGGCAATCTGGTGTCCAGCACGGCTGTAGGCGTCTTTCTTCCAACACGGTCCACGCTCTCTGTGTCAGCAGTTTTTAGCAGTAAGGAAAGTTTTGACGAATGCATGTATCCGACGTTTTGAGATGTAATGCCAGGGCATACCTAATAAAACATGTCTTGTCTATGTACTGGGAAACCCCCAAATTGGTGCGACCCCCTTTCCTGCAGTATTTACCTAATTGCAGGGCTCTGGAACCAAACCGCAAACATCTCAGCTATGTCTGTATTTATTATGTTTAGATAAAATTCTAAGCGTAAATTTTTTTTAAAAATGCTGTTATTGCTCACCATTAAGGGCGTCGGCAAGGTCAAAATCACCATCTAAGAGAGAGAGAAAAAAAGTTAGATTAGGAATCGGGAAAGATGAAGGCAAGTTTGAAAATTATTAAGATGAAAAAATGGCATGATATTTTTCTGACTCTGTGGTATATGTGGTTCTTACAGAGAAGATTTAAAAATTTGTGATGCTTCGCAGCGATTTACCTTTTTCTTCGAAAAAAATTCCACGTTCATGCCTGACAGTAACAATTGAGCCTACAATTTAAATAATTTGGTAGAAATCAAAACAGTGGGAAAACACAATGACTTTGTGTGAGGGCTCTTCTTAAAATGCAGATGCTTTGAAAGATAGAAGAATAAGAATTTCTGATATATATATAATATCCAGGGGGGAACTTAGCAACTTTTCTGTAATTACAGACCAAAGTACACACCAGGTTGTGCTGGGAAACATGTGTGCCTGAGTGTAGGAATGTGGATTTGTGGGTCTCGGGGCGCATGTGTGTTTTATATAATTCACATGCAGGCAAGTCTATCTTTGTGCGTGCATGTGTGGGTGCCTTTGTGCATGCTCACGATTGGGCGTGTCTGTGTGCATGAGGGTTAAGAATAAGTAGATGATACCCAAAACTGTCCTGTGGACCCTCACAGGCAACCCAGTGCAAGCTCTTAAAATCCACTCTTCTGAGCTGCGTTTCAGCATCCGAGGCATTTCCGTGATGAGCAGTTGACCCGGGGTACAACGCTTCTCTTGTCTGAGCCCGTTTTCACACCCTCTGACCGACACCTGCCCATCTCTGCACACGTGGTAACCACCACTGCCCTCTCTGCTCCTACAACTGTGGCTTTTGTACTTTCCACATAGAAGTGAGGTCAGCCGGTCTTTCTCTTTCTGCCTCTGGCTTATTTCGCTCAAGAACATGATTTCTCGGTCTTTCTCCCTCTTCAAGAACGTGATTGCTCGGTTTGTCTATGTTGTGGCAGGTGGCGGGACTTCATTCTTCCTCACGGCTGCGGAGATTTTCATTGTGTGCACATACTGGGAACGAAACTAAAATCTCGAGGTCCCCTGCAGCGCTGACTGACTGGGGATGTGCTGTCACCCACTAACAGGTGTATCTGCAAGAAACACCTGCAGGTCCCCAGCGTACACAGCGAACTCTTGGGCCTGCGCAGGGCCCTCTGTTTTCTCTCTGATTATCTGATTAACAGACCCTTATCTGAACTCAGCATTCCTTTTCTCTGACCCCTGGTCTGTAGCGCTTCTCAGTCTGTGTGGTGTGACCCATGAGGACTGTATTACAGGGCCGCGGCGTTAGGAAGGTTGAGTGTTAGACACAGCCTCCCTTTTCCAGACAATCGTCAGCTAAGAAGAAACTCTAAACCCACCTAGAACCTGTAAGCACCCAGCTTTGGGATGTCCCTTCTTGTGCAGTCACACCAATGTGCCTTGTACACACTGACTTATGACCTATGACCTCCCTGTAATCCCTCTCCCTGTAAAATGCCCAAAACCAAAGTGTCACCCCACCCGCGGGAATGCACCTGCTCAAGGCTTTTTAGGTACGGGTTCCAGGTCACGGCTCTCAACTTTGGCTCAGAATAAACCTTATTTCTTCTTTCCTTCCCTCCTTGTTTTCTCTTTCCTTTTCTTTTCTTCTCTTTCTTTCTCCTTCCTTCCTTCCTTCCCTCCCTCCCTTTTTCTTTTCTTACTTGTTGTCCCAGCCGAGAGCGCCATTGTGTCTTAACTCACAGCAACCTCAAACTCGTGGGCTCCAGCAATTCTCTTGCCTCAGCCTCCCAAGGTGCTGGGACCACAGGTGCCCGCCACACACAGGCTAGTTCTTCTATTTTTTAGTAGAGACGGGTCTTGCTCTTGCTCAGGCTGGTCTCCAACTTCTGACCTCAAGCAATTCACCTGCTTGGGCCTCCCACAGTGCTGGGATTACAGGCTGGAGACACTATGCCCGGCCCAGAAAACACCTTTTTAAATTATTTTACAGAGTACGGCTTCTTTTCCTCCACTAAGATCACGTTTTTATCCTGTCCGCCATGGATGGACAGTTAGGTTGATCCCATATCTTGGCTACTCTGAACAGTGCGGCCGTGAACATGGGTTGTACAAGTGTCTTCCGCATACTGACTTCATATCCTTTGGATAAATGCCCCGTAGACAGAGTGCTGACCAGCTCGCACCTGTTCCAACCCTCTCAGTACTCCTTTTAATTTTTGTTGTTGTTGCTGTTGCAGTTTGGCCGGGGCTGGGTTTGAACCCACCACCTTCGGTATATGGGGCCGGCGCCCCACTCGCTGAGCCGCAGGCGCCGCCCTCCTCTCAGTAATCTTCCCTGGAAATGATGGCGCTCTGAGTCCTCTCAAGGGTCTCCTTCATTAGTCATAGAAATGATATTTCTTTCCTTTTTTTATTAAATCATGACTCTGTCATTTATGGGTACCATGTGATCATTTGACATACAATGGGAATGCTTCCATCAAACTGATTAACATAACCTTTGCGACCACTTACTTTTTGGTTGTGATAAGACATTTATGCTCTAGGCTTTTTTTTTTTTTTTTTGGCCGGGGCTGGGTTTGAACCCACACCTCTGGTATATGTGGCCAGCGCCCTACTCTTTGAGCCACCACCCTATGCTCTAATCCTAACAGTTTTGAAATGTACCGTTGCGTGATGCACATGAGGTGAGGTCCCAGCAAATACCCTCTGGCCTCCCATATCCCCACTCTCTTTCCCCTTTTTTCTGCACCGCAGTTGTGTTTTACTTAGGAATGGATTAACAAATCGGGGTATAAGTACACCAAGGAATACTACACAGCCATAAAAAAGCAAGGAGCCTTTACATCTTTTATGTTTACGTGGATGGAACTGAAACATATTCTTTTTAGTAAAGTATCTCAAGAATGGGGGGGAAAAGTGTCCAATGCACTCAATACTATTATGAAACCAATATCCAATCACCTACACATTCATATGAGTGATAAATTATAGAGATGCCTTTTTAGCCTTCAGGATGTTGCCGGCAACTCAGAGCAAATTCCCCAATAGAAAGAAAAGGTAAATTCCCCACCCCCCCATATTGTACTCTTTAGGGGAAAAAAAATAAAAAAGAAGGGCTTAGTAAGCAGCAGAGGGGCCCTTGAGGATGTTAAATGAAAACCCCAGCGGAAACCAAGCAGCCCCGACCTGTGAAAGTACGTTTCACACTTAACTTTGCGAACTCCTGTCCTCTCACCCGAACGAAGATACACAGTCAGCACAGAAACAAAACAGGGCTAAAGAGAACGGTGCCTATAACATGACTCCTCTGTCCCTAGCTTCAGGACACACTCTCGAAAACAGCAAAGGGTCAGGAGAAGCATTTTTGTCCCAACGTTTCCGAGACAAGGTCCTTCCCAGACTCCCAGCTCTCAGCACACCGCTCAAGATGCAGTCGGGGAGGTCAGGGTGGGGGATCCCCAGGGGAAGGGCGTGGGGGGACAACGGGGGGCATCGCCTCAGCTGCAAATAGCACAGAACAGGGGAACATCCTGCTGGGACTCAGACGCCCCCACTACTTGGGAGCCGTCAGGCACAGCACACAGGGTTTCCAAAGAACACCTCCCAGTTCCCGTGTATTTCCAGGATGTGCGTCGGCATGCCCCTGTGCATATGCTCATGTGTGAACATACGTGTGTGCACTGCATGAACGAACACACGCGGTGTGCCTGTGAGTGCACATGCATGGAACCAACATATCGATATACGTGTGGCTATGTGTGCCTGGGTGTCTGACCAGTGACACTGGGTCCAGGGCCCACCACCTTCTCTTGCACCTGCCGCCCTGACCCAGAACCAGGTCTCCCTGAGAAGGTCCTCCCTTTCTGCCCCCCACCAGCCCTCCTGACAACACACAGACTTCGAGAAGGCCACAGCTCACCCGTCCCCTAGCTCTCACAGGGGCAGGGCACAGATGCTCCAGCTGCGGTGTGACCATCCCCCATCTGCTCCCAGCCCCAACCCCCCCGGAGAATCCCCTTCTCCTGCAGGGAGGGCTCTTCTGCTCTCTGGGCTGGCCTCACTCCAGGGTGCCTCAGGCAGAGGAAACCATGTTAGAGACACACTGCCAAGCTCAGCTTCAGCTGCAGACACATGGCCAAGCTCAGCTTCAGCTGCAGACATCTGCCCTGGGGCCCTCGACCTCAGGTCCCCTCTCCCAAGGCCCTCTCTGTCTCCAAAACTCCCTGTACACGATACCCAAGTCTCGTCACTTGCTCAACAGGTGACCACAAAACCCAGGTGACTGACTGCCCACTAGGGCTGCTCCCGGACCACGTAGGGAGGAAGGAGAGGTGGCTGGGTCTCAGTTTCACACACAGACGGACACCCTAAATCCTCTTTAATCAGTCACTGAATCCCCGCGGTGGGCAGGTCTGGACCACACACACCTCCGATGTCAATCTCGCTGTGTGTGTAGCGCTGTCAAAATGCGTCATGGTAGGGGCCAAAAGTGCCCCCGACCCCCAACAACCAAACCCAACCAATGATCATGGCTGTTAGTAAATGAATCTCTCTGAACAAACCTGCTCATCTGCAGCTCCAATCCAATAATCTGTTCCTAGGTGAGGACTATTTCCAATTCAACACATTCTCTGAGGTGACAGTAGTGGGCCGGGAGCTCCCAGTGGACACCAGCTGCCCCCTCTTAATCCTGAGAAATCCTGGGGGCTGAAAATTGTCTAAGAAAACATCATGGAACCCTGCACCCTGTGGGACCCTGCACCGCCACCCACAAGAAAGATGAGCCTGGTGGGGACCGGAGGGCCCCTGTTGAACACTGAGGCATCTAACTTCTTGCAAACTTGCAAGGGAACCACGCCCCTGGCAAACGCCCCACTGCCTCTGCGGTTTCCAACCAGCCCACTCAAGCTCCAGATGTTTGGGGCACAGGATGGTGAGTCATATACACAAGGACAGTGGACCTACCACGAGTCATTGGAGGCTTCCTTCTGACTTAAACAGCATTTTTTTTTTTTTCACACCAGCCAGGGAGTTTGCAAAGCCAGGAAAGTGTGAACTCCCCAGATATGCAAACCTAAGGCCTGGGCCTGCTAAACAACAATCACAACTAGAACAAAAAAAATAGCCGGGCGTTGCGGCAGACGCCTGAAGTCTCAGCTGCTTGGGAGGCTGAGGCAAGAGAATCCCCAGAGCCCAGGAGTTTGCGGTTGCTGTGAGCTGTCACGCCACGGCACTCCACCCTGGGCGGCATAGTGCGACAGTCTCAAAAAGTAAATAATAAATAAAATAAAAAATATAATAAGGTAAAATAATAAACAAGAAAATAAAAAATGAGAAAACAAAAAATAAATTAATTAAATAAAAAATATAATAAAGTAACATGATAAATAATAAAATAAAGCATTCATTAATTAATTCAATAAAAAATAAAGCAAAAACATTAAAAAAAAAAAAAGAAGCTGGACACACAGGTCACAAAGGCACTGAAGTGTGACACCCACAGCCAAAAGCCAGACTCGGGGTTGTCTTAACCTCCGGTGTGACTTCACACTGGCCTCTCTCAGAGAAATCAAAGCTGGGAGGATAGAACGGCTCGGATTTTCAGAATTTCGCAATAAGAAAACCAGCATATAATTACACAGCAATAACAATAGCCCAGGGATGACATTTACTGAGTGCTTTCTACGTGGTTGGAGGCTTCCAGATGATAAAATTCATCTTCACGTTCCCTTAAGGGTGGGAGAAACAGCGGCCCCATGGCTGACCTCAAAGTCCGTGCTAGAAAAGGGGCCAGGCCGGGACAGTCAGATGCAGGCACGGATCCGCTCAGACACCTCACCTCCTCAACCGCTCACCCTCCACAGCCTCCACCACCCAGCCCGACCAGCCTCCTCCCTCCGCAACCAGGTGGTGGATGAAGGGTTTCCCGAGCCTTTCTTCAAATCCCACTAGAAACGCAAAGTTTTGAGGAATTACAGAAAAGGTCCAGAATGTTCTCAAGGCTGACTGTGTCCTTGGTCGCCAGACAAGGAAGGTTTTTCTTTTGAGACAGAATCTCACTATGTCACAGTCAGTAGAGTGCTGTGCCATCATAGCTCACAGCAACCTCAAACTTTTGGGCTTAAGTGATTCTCTTGCCTCAGCCTCCCAAGTAGCTGGCACCCGTCACAACACTCAGCTATTTTTTGTTGTTGTTGTTGCAGTTGTCATTGTTGTTTTTAGCTGGACCAGGCCAGATTTGAACCCCCAAGCCTCGGTGTACGTGGCTGGCACTGTACCCACTGAGCTACGGGTGCCGCCCAAGGAAGGGATTTTTCAAGGCAGGAGGAACCAGGTGCATGAAGTGCCCCTGAAACCTTTCTAGGTTTGGTTCAAGTCTTTGTAGGGGGTCTGGGTGGGCTCCCCAACAGAAAGGATAAAAACAGTGCAGGACCATGGGTATGGATGTGGGCCAGTTGTTATTGCTGTGTTTTATTTTACTTAAATATTGAGGTTGCCCTTATTTTTCTATCCCTAAAAATACATTGCTTCATACGTAGTACAGTAAAAACCCTGTAACTTGGCCACGCCGGGGACTGTGGCAGGCTGGTCATCGTGCAGAGGCGGCCACTGTAAGGAACTAGGTCTGTTGTGCTGATTTGTACACGTGGCGCAGGCCTGCTCTACAGACATGAGGTCGCCTCCAGTCGGTGGTCACAGCAGGGAGGAGGTCAGCTATGGAGGGTCCCTGTAACATCTAGCTTGTAGAGCGCAAAGGGTGGTGGCCTCCAGGCTGTGGGGACATTCTTGGCTCGCCTACCATGGTCATGAACGGGCTTGGTGACAACAGCTAACAGTTACATCCAAGTGTTTCATCTCTGCTTTAAGCTCTCCAATGCAGCCTGTTCAAGCAATCTTCACGCGACGGGGCCAACGGGACAAGGTGACATCTGAGTCTCATCCTAGCTGAGATGATGTACGTGGTGGCTCCTTTGTGTAATTTTACAATGCCTTTGGTGATGAGGGGGAAATTTTCTTTTTTTTCTCGTGCGGTAACTCTGGGAATCTCCCCTTGAGGGACGCCAAGTTTTGGCAGAGCCCCGGGGACGGAGGGACTGTGTGGGCTTGTCAGGATCTGCACACCCCCCAAGGGGCTTACGCAAACACAGATTTGTGGGTCTTTTCCCCTCAGACTCTGAGTGTGGTCTGAGCTGGGGCCCAAGAGCTTGCACTATTAATAAGCTCCAGAGTGAGGTGAGCGCCTGGCTGACTCAGAACCTTGCCTTAAATAATTTTCATGCTAGTTTCCATGCTCTGTGTTTGCTGTAGGAGCTGGTGCAAGGTTAATTAATGTGCAGACACATCCTGACACATTTCTAGCTCCTCCCAAACTGGTGAGTGCCCTGCAGATTTGGGCTAGCTGGAAATAACATCTCCGAGGATCTCAAACATTAGCCGTGAAAGCACTTGTAGCCGCTGTTGGTCTAGCCTGCCCCTTTATGTCCAGCCTGACCTTCAACCCCTCCGACCCTTGTCTTCCATTCTTACTGCTTTGTAAATTCAGCTCCCACCCTGAGGATACGCGCCTTGAATAATTTACATGGACCGATTTAGGAGATTAACTTTGCAAGTACAATGTTGTTAATTGTTTATGCCGATTATCGAGGTAAGGGTCAATTTAACATGGCCTTCACTTTGAACTCACTTGTATAAAGTTGGAATGCTGGAAACGGAAGAATAGAACAGTCTTGGAGAGGCCACTCTCGCTGTTCTTCCAGAATCCCGGCCTTCTGCAAATAAAGTTGGGTGGACCTATCCCCATATTGCACCATTTGACAGGGACCAGCAGCCAGACTCTCTTTGTCCTATAACAGCATTGCAGGGGGATGTCCTGGGCGTCTCCACAAAATGATGCTGAGGACACCCCCCCCCCCCATCGCCCTGCCCGAACTCCCAAACATCCCCAGACTTAACAGATCTGTTTGTTAATTATGGTCTGGTTTATTCAAAGCAGTTACATTCTCTAAACTCTCCAAGAACACCAAATTAGCTAATAGTGAATCAGTGAATACTGAACTAGCAGATACCAAATTAGGGAACAGTACACACTGAATTAGTGAATCCTGAACATGTTGTTCCTAGGGAAATACAGGGTTGTTTCTAGAACTTCAGGTCGCATTTTCATCAGCCAATCACTACATAAGCTTGGATTATGTGGGTTTTTGTTTCAAGATGCCTTATTGAATATGTATTTTTGACTCATTGAAGCTGGCAGAGCTTTAACTCACACCCAGACAAAGTTCATCTAAAACGAATATATTCTGTGTACTATGGACCACAGGCTTCCCTGCTATGCTTGAGGCCCTTTGAAATAGTAGAAATCACAAACAAAAAGCACAAAAATGCAAAAAAACAAAAAGCTCTCAATACAGAAGGACTCTGGTGTCAGTGGAAGACACAGCGTGAGTTGCCTCTCCCTCAACAGACAAGAAAGAGTAAAACTGAGAGTGGAGAATGTGTAACAGGGCAAATGGCCTTAAAAAAAAAAAAAAAGGAGCAAAAATATTTTTGTCTTTGTTTTTTACCTTTTTTGAGACAGACTCTCAGTCTCAGAGTGCTGTGGCATCACAGCTCATAGCAACCTCAACTTCCTGGGCTCAAGCGAGCCTCCTGCCTCAGCCTCCCAAGTAGCTGGGACTACAGGCACCTGCCATAATGCCTGGCTTGTTTTTCTATTTTTAGGAGAGATGGGGTCTTCATTTTCCTCAGGCTGGTCTCAAATTCTTGAGCTAAGGCATCCACCTGCTTTAGCCTCCCAGAGTGCTGGGGTTGCAGGTGTGAATCACATTGCCCAGCTGTGTTTTCTATCTTTTTAAGCCTTCCCCCACTCTTTGGGAGAACCGCATGGCAGCCTCAGGTCAGCAGATCGGAGGGGCAAGTATCTTTTGTTCTTTGCACAGCAGGAGATGGTGCAGAAGGCCTAGAAGGAGATTGGGTGAGCCCTGGACTTGCAATCTTCCACCTGTGGGGAACACATCTTCAGGACTCAGACAAAAGTACAGCTATTTGGGAGACAGGCAGAGAAAGAAAGTAGACCAGAAACCAAATTGCATGATTAAGGCAACCTTCTTCCCACACTCCTGTAAATCCTTGACAAGGAGATAGCCATCATGGGAGGACAGCGACTGATGGAAAGTAGGTCAGAGACCAAATGGCATGGTCGCAGCGACCTCCTCCCCACTCTGCGGAAATGCTTCAGGGCTGGTGTTCCTGGGACGCATGGGAATCGCCTACCCCTGCTCCTGGCTGGTAAGGCCTTCTCGAGCAAGGTGAACACCCTTTGTGGAAGGCAGTGATTCTAAAGTCTGTCTCAGACATAGCATCGTTCACTTTGCAGGAATAACAACTTCCCTCACTTTTCATGACCCCTCCCACATTCCAACGGCACCAATAAAAGACCCTTGAAACTGTGAGCTGGGCTGACTCCTGGTCAGCCCCCATTCTGCTCCTTTTGAACAAAGCCTCTCCTTGATCCCGGGACTGGCCTCCTCTCCTTCTTGCGGACTCTGGCCGGACTATCCCTAAACCTCTCACCACCAAAATGGCCAGATTGGAATCGTTCACTGCAGTTAAACAAAAACTGAGGGCCCTCACCTTACGATTTCCGCATTTCCACTTATGTACAGGAAATTCGGGCTTTGAGATGGATAGTCGTGCATTTTCCCTCCTTGGCCAGAAAAGCAATCAATTCCTCTTCCTTTCAACTCACTCACTCGTCCTGCTCTTCCGATGCCACTTTGTGGACAAGCCCCCAGCTTCCAGGAACAGATTTTGGCACTCCTTGGGTGACAGGTGCCAAGCTATCAGTAACAAAGGCAGTTGAGACCACGCGCTATTGGGCAGCTCGGTTTTCTTGGTGTTCTGTGCATGACCAAAAATGCTAATAAGAGTCTTGATTTGGGGACCACAAAGAAACTTTTAGCAAGTGGGTGAGTTCTGAAATATAGACTCCATGAATCAGGACAATAAAGCATACATAGGTTTAAAAAACTGAATAACAGTATTTTTTGCGGTGTCCAACGGATGCTGCTGCCTCCGTCAGAAAACTCGATTCACCACTTTTTTTTTTTTTTTGAGACGGAGCCTCAAGCTGTCACCCTGGATAGAGTGCTGAGCATCACAGCTCACAGCAATCTCCAATTCCTGGGCTCATGCGAGTCTCTTGCCTCTGCCTCCCAAGTAGCTAGGACCACAGACGCCCACCACAACGCCCGGCCATTTTTTAGTTGCAGCCGTCATTGTTGCTTGGCGGGCCTGGGCTGGATTTGAACTCACCAGCTCAGGTGTACGTGGCTGATGCCTTAGCCCGCTGAGGCTAAGGCACCACCCAAATCATATATCTTTTAAAAAGAAGCACAGTACTTTCCTCCTTGCCCGCTTAAGCCATAGACACCAAGCCAATATCACCACCTCTTCCTAGAATCTCGGATAAATACAATTGTCACACGGGGAGTGCCCTTAGGTCACTTGGTTTAGGTCCATCTGTCTTCCTCAGCCGTCTGCTTCAATCAGCTACATAGCGTTGAATGCCTATTCCTTCTTTCCAAACCTGGAAAACTCCTATTTATCCCTCAAGGCCCTGAGAGAGAGTTCCCTCCTCAAGGAAGCCCTCCATCATCATCCCTCCCAGGCCAGCTTGAAACACTTCTTCACAAACATCACAAAATGTGATTTGTAAGCACGCATCACAGTTGGAGGAGGACAGCTTCAAACCCCAGTTCTGAATTCTGGGCAGCCCATCAAGACTCACCCTCACAGTTTTCATGGGTTCTGATACCCAGGCCAATTAAACCAGAAACTCTAGGAGGTGAGATGCAGGCATCTCTATTGTAAAGCATAGCCACGCCATGCAAATGCATGGCCAACTCTGCAGGGCCCTGCTGCAGATTTTTACTCCCTTAATTCTCCCTAGCATGCCTTGTGTCAGTCTGCACAGCTTCCTTGCTGACCTGTCCAGGCAGTGCCAATAGCCTCAGCCCTCCTATCCATTCTCCATGCCACTGACCACACAGGGGTTTTCTGCAGCGAGGCATCACTGTGCAACCATCTGAGTGAAACCCTTCAGGAGTTGAAATCCACATTCGTCCTCAATGTGACGGGGGGTGCCCATCGCCTGGTCTCTGCAGGTGCAGCAGGCAGAATGGCAGCTCCTGGGTCATTCTTACTGCACCCCGCCCGCCTGAGGCACGCTGTTCTTTCTCTTTCTTCTACATCTGGCTTCCTCTGCTCACATCTGGACCCTTCCTATGTGGTACCCTCTCTGACCCTCTAGGGGAGTGTGATCCCCGTTCCCTGCCCACTGGGCATCCAGGACTTCCATCCACAATGGTGCCTGCATGTCAGAGTGATGCAGTGGCCATCACTTCTCCAGGAGAGAACACAAGAGGAGGACCAGGGATGTCTTCCCTGTTCCCCCAACTGACAGCACTGAGAACACACATACCTTTCAAAGTCAACATATGCTGGCGGAAGGAGTGTATGACAGAGCCAGTGCAGTGGATAGATCGTGGAATGGAAGAGTGGGTTGTGGGGTGGATGTGCAGAGGAGAGAATGAATAGAAGGGTTGGTGCGTGGATGGACTGGTGGATGAGTGAGTGAGTGGAAGAATTCATGGATGGATGGATAGATGAATGAAAGGATGAGTGAGTGATTGGATAGATGGGTGGAAGGATGGGTAGGTGGGTAAGTGGATGGACGGAAGGATGGATGGGTGGATAGGTGGATGGATGGGTTGGTGGGTGGATGCACTTGTGGAAGAGTGGGTGGATAAACTAATGGATGGGTAGATGGATGAAAGGGTGGATGGACTGGTGGAAGAGTGGGTGGATACACTAATGGATGGGTAGATGGATGAAAGGGTGGATGGATTGATTGGTGGGTGGATGGACTGGTGGAAGAGTGGGTGGATAAACAGATGGATGGATGGATGGATGGATGGATGAAAGAGTGGATGGATTGATTGGTGGGTGGATGGACTGGTGGAAGAGTGGGTGGATAAACGGATGGATGGAGGGATAGATGGATAAACTAATGATAGGACAGGTGGATGCATGGATGAGTGGGTGGATGGTTAGATCGGTGGATGACTGGATGGATGGATGCATAGAAGGGGAAATGAACTATTAAGTGGATGGATGGGTGGACAAACTAATGGGTGGATGGGTGGATTGATAGTTGGATAAATGGATGGGCAGATGGACTGGTGGGTGAGTGGGTGGATGAATGAGTTAGTGAATGAACTGATGGATGGTTGAATGGACAGATGGATGGGTGGCTGGGTGGGTGGATGAATAACTGGATGGATGGGTTGGTGGGTGGATGGACTGGTGAGTGAGTGAGTGGGTGGAAAAGTGGGTGGATTAATTAATGGATGGATGGATGGATGGATGAATGAGTGACTGGATAGATGGATGGAAGGATGGGTAGGTTGGTGAGTGGATAGATGAAAGGATGGATGGATGGATGGATGGATGGATGGATGGGTTGGTGGGTGGATGGACCAGTGGAAGAGTGGGTGGATAAACGGATGGATGGAGGGATAGATGGATAAACTAATGATAGGACAGGTGGATGCATGGATGAGTGGGTGGATGGTTAGATCGGTGGATGACTGGATGGATG
>CAUYON010094610.1:0-15816 GCA_963573935.1 Arctocebus calabarensis
CCACAGCCGCCGACAGGATCAGACCGAATGAACAGATGCAACCACTTGCCCAATCTCCGCCGCTTTAGCCTTCCTCAGGGTGTCCAGAAGCCTCACGCTGTCTCCCTGTGTCCCCAGAGGGAAGTTTCTGGGCAGATCCCGCCTGGCAGAGATGCCTGAAGTCCTCTCTCCCCAGTCTCACTATGCCCAGCCGCAAGGAAGCTGTTACTCATCCGCCATCTTGCTCCGCCCCTCTTAAAAATTATCTTTATCATTAAATCATAGCTGTGTACAATAGTGCTATCAAGGGGTACAATATGCTGGTTTCATGTACAATCTTAACTATTTTCATCAAACTGATTAACATAGCCTTCCTGGCAATTTCTCCGTTATTATATGAAGATATTTGTATTCTGCATTTAGCAAGGTTCACCTGTACCCTTCTAAAATGCACCGTAGGTGTGGCCCCACCAATTATTCTCCCTCTGCCCCAACCTCCTCTCTCGCTACCCTTGCCCCTTTCCGCATATTCTTGTGCTATAATTGGGTTATACCCTTCATACGACAGCTATAAGTTAGCTTCATAGTAGGACTGAGTACATTGGATACTTTTTCTTCCATTCTTGAGATACTTTGCTAAGAAGAATATGTTCCAGCTCCATCCATGTAAACATGAAAGAGGTAAAGACTCCATCTTTCTTTAAGGCTGCATATTCCATGGTATACATGTACCACAATTTATTTTTTTATTATTTTTTTTTTTGTAGAGACAGAGTCTCACTCTGTCACCCTCGGTGGAGTGCCATGGTGTCACAGAGCTCACAGCAACTTCCAACTCCTGGGCTTAGGCGATTATCTTGCCTCAGCCTCCCAAGTAGCTGGGACTACAGGCACCGCCACAACACCCGGCTATTTTTCTGTTTTGCAGTTCGGGCCGAGGGTGGGTTTGAACTCGCCACCTTTGGTATACGGGGCCGGCGCCCTACTCGATGAGCCACAGGCACCACCCTGTACCACAATTTATTAATAGAAGTTTTACAACTAAGGGAAAGAAGAGGGGAGAGAAAAAAGGCTGGGAATAGAGATCTGGGGTGGAGCAAAAGGAAAGAAATTTAAGTGGGTCAAAAGGTGCTCCCCCAAAAGAAGGTGTGTTCACCTAGAACCTCAGAACAAGAGCTTATTTGGGAAAAGGGTTTCTGTAAATGCAGTTGAACTAAAGACCCAAGGACAACATGAGTCTAGGTTTAGGGTGGGCCCCAAATCCATGACAAGGGTTCTTGTGAGTGAAGGGGAGGGAGAGCCGAGACCCAGAGACATGGAGGAACGGGCCTTGTGAAGATGGCAGCAGGGACTGGAGTGACTGTCCGCAGCCGAGAAACGCCAGGGGGTCTTAAGGCCCCAGGAGATGGGGCGAGACAGGGAAACAGAGATGTTTTTTCAGAGACCCCAGAAGGAGCCAGTTCATCTGCCACCTTGATTTTGAACTTCAGGCCTCCAGAACTGCCAGAGAACGAAATTCTATTGTGTTAGGCCACCCAATGTGTGAGGGCTTGCTACAGCAGCCCTAGGAAAAGATTTCATCCTAGAGACAGACAGAAGGGACAGGAGGGGAAGGAGGGGAGGGACGGGGAGAAAACAAAAGTGAAAATGGAAGGAGAACCAAGCAAGGCGGAGAGGGGAGAGACGGGCCACTCCCCTTCCCAGGTGTGTGTGCTCCTGGACATCCAGTTCAGCCCAGGGTTTGGCCTCAGGTCCCTGAAGTGCCCAAGGTGACAGGGCAGCCCCCTGCCAAGCTTCCTTGAGTGCTCCTTGCACCCTGGTCCTAGCAGGTCCCCTCGTCAGGGGCACAGGCTGCACTCCAGCCCCCATCTCCTGGGAAGCCCCGTCTGGCACTGGGCGGGGGCGGGCAGGCTGCCAGGGGCCAGATACCCTTTAGTGGGGCTGCTGCGGCCCCAGCACTCATGGGAGGCGTGGGGGAGGTGCGGGTGGTGACAGGCCGTTCTCTGCTCCTTTTGTCCCTCTACCTCCCTGCAGTGGGATCCTTGGCCAGGTAGCTCGCTGCAACCTCTCCAGATGCTGATAAGCCCACCAAGGGGTAGGTGGCCCCTCTGCCATGGCAGCCTCAGGAGCAGGGTCTCAGCGGGGTGGTCAGTCCTGAGCCCTTCTGTGCCTGCCTGGAAAGCTCCAGAACAAAGGCACAGACCCTGGGGGATGGGGGTGGGGTGGGTGTTTTACAAAAACCAAAGTCCTTCTCTCTTTCTCTCCCATGTGGTGAGTTTTTTAGTTTGATTTTGTTTTTGTGTTTTTGGAGACAGTTTTACCCTCTTTCCCCAGGCTAGAATGCGGTGGCATCAGCCTAGCTCACAGCAACCTTAAACTCCTGGGCTCAAGCGATCCTCCTGCCTCAGCTTCCCAGGGTGCTGGGATTGTGGGTGTGAGCCACCACACCTGACCTGCTTTTTATTAACCATAAAAATGAATACTTTTGAAACCCCCTCGCATGCCAGAGACAGCACTGCTTAGGCACTTTACAAGCCCCATTCCCATGGATTCTCCTGCTGGGATCTCACATTAGGAGAAACTGAGGCAAGTCAGAGTGGTCAAGACATGACCCAAGGACTCCAGAAGGTGAGGGACATGCACTTGTGACCCCTAGGGCTTCCCTCTCTGTGCACACACCTTGAATAAGAATGATCCTGAATTCCCAGAGCGTTTTTTTTCTCACATTCACTCGTTAAGGAAACAAAAACAGAGTTTTTTTGTTTGTGTTTGTGTTTTGTTTTATATCAGGGTTTCAGTGGGGAACATAAGAGGCTGAAGGGTTCCTCCGGGGCTTCTCGTTGGAGCCATCCCCCTGTCCATAGCGCCTACCCCGCTCTAGCTCCACAGCGAGGAGGAACCAATTGAGGAATTCAATTCCCCCAGATGGGAGGGTCTGGAAAACAAAGCTCAGGACTGAGCTCCCGCCTTCGCTTCTCTTCTGCTCTCCCCAAGAACAGTTACCCCAAGTCTTCCTGCCAGTCTGGGACTCTGTCATCCCAGCCTTGCCAGGGCACTGTAAGTGTCACTTATGGTGCAGGACCTTGAGGGGAGTCAGTCTCACCAATCTGGGCCTCACTGTTCTCACGGGACAAATTGGGAAAATAATCATCTCCACCTCGGTAACCGCCCCTTGAATATGCAGTTTACTGCGTGTCAGTTATACTTGAAGAAAGAGGTTTTCACAAGCACAATGTTCCATTGTTTCAGGAGCCTTCCTTGGGGGAGGAGGAGGTGGTGGCCTGGACAGGACACAGGGTTCCTGGGGCAAGTTGGGGTACCGGGACCCGACTTATCCGGAGCTGGGTCGCGATCGAGCAGATGCCTGTTGGTAATACTTTGCTAAACTTTATGTTTATGCTGTTGGTGTTCGCTTACACAAATGTTCTAGTTCATAACTTTTCAAAACTTCAAAAATAATAAAATTTGCCCTCCAGGCTTGTTGGCACAATCTTTGACAGAAGCATTTGATGTCTTGCACGTAGTAGGTGCTCAAAGAACAGGGGAGAAGGTAGCTCCTCCCTGGTCACGATTCAGCAAAGGGAGACAGTGGCCTGTTAGGCCCAGAACCCCGGAAGGACACAAAAGGGAAGAAAAAGTGAGGATGACAGTGGGAAGGCGAGAGAACGGTGGTAGTGGCTGAGGAAGAGATATGTTCTTGCCAAGCTTGTGGGAAAGTGGGACATTTATCAAGAGCCATCTGCATCCCAGCCCAGGAGCGTTTCGGACAGGAGCTGTCCTTACAGTGCTTATATTCCTCATCTGTTCCTTCATGCAGGAACTCCGTCCAGAGCACCTGTCATGAGGCAGGCCCTGCACTGGCCGAGGGGGTGCTGGAAGCAGGACAGAGTCCCTCCACTCAGTGCCCACAGGCTAGCACAGAAGTAGACATTTAATTGGGCAGATGCTACCCACTGTGCTCTGGACAGGGTGAGAGCGGCACAGAGTGGGGCTGAGACCATGAGAGGGCTACTCTGCCTACTTGGTTTTTCTTGTTTTCTTTTGAGGGGCGGGTGATTGTCAGACGAGTCTTCCCAAAATGAGATGACACATAAACTGAGCCCAGAAGTGACCTGGTCTAGCAGGGCAAGAGTAGGTGCAAAAGCCCAGAGGTGAGAAAGAGACAATGGTGCCTTTTAGAAAGTGTACAAGCACTTGAGTGGCTGGACGGGGACAGGAAGAGAGAGAGAGAGAGAGGCAGACAGAGACAAAAGGGAGACAGCAGAAAGGTAAGCTGAGATCAGCTCACACAGGGCCCTCTATGTCCTGGTAAGGAGTCTGGATACAATCCTCAAAGCAACAGAGAGCCACTGAAGGATGGCGAGCAGGGAGGGGCTTTACCTGGTCCCAGGTTTGCTGTTTTGGAGACACATAGTGAGTGCCATGTCTGTTAGAAGTGGGCGATTTCCCTAGGTAAGCAATGCCAGCCTCCCCTCCAGGAATAAGAGCTAACCTTCTATGTAAATGACCCTCATCCCCTTAGCATTTCTGCCTTTCTTAATCCATTTGTGCTGCTGTAAGAAAATACTTTAGGTTGGGTGAGCTGCAAAGAACAGAAAATTAGTTTTCAAAGTTCTGGAGGCTGGAAGTTCAAGATTGAGGCACTGGCAAGTTAAGTGCCAGGTGAAGCCTAGTCTCTGCTTTGTTGCTGTGTCCCCACGTTGGCAGAAAGGAGGGAAGGGCAAAAAGGGGCCTGCGTAATTCTCCCTAGCCCTTTTAAAAGAACATTAATCCTATTCATGAGGGCTCTGCTCTTATGAATTAAGACCCCACCTCATAATCCTCTTACATTGGTCATTAACTTTCAACATCTGAGTTTTGGGGGACACATGTGGACCACAGTGCTGCCTAAGTCTGAAAGACAAAAATCTAGATTGTCAGGGAACCATGGATTATAAGCCTAGGAGGGACACAAACCCTCAGGCTTGCTGCATGGATGCCCCTTCTGTGCCTGGCCCAGGGTCTTGCCTGTAACAGGAACTCAGTGTTTGCTGATGAGCTACCAAGGCTGCTGCATCTACCTTTAGTTTTCCTTAATTTCTCAAGCTGTGAGGGACTGAGGAATGAAGAATCATGTTTGCCTGAAACCCTGCATTATTGAAACCTAAAACTCTCAGAGTCCATTTGATGTGTGGCCAACATTCAGCTTTCTGGGTGATGAAATGTCCATTTCTCAAAGGGAAAATGTTTATTTGCTTGGGTGATGTTAGTGAGAATGAGAGTCATGTGGATAAAATACAAATTCAAAGCATCCACCTTCTTCTCTAGAAATTTTGATTAGTAGTTGTATCAGTCAGCTCTTGCTTGAGTATGCTGCAGTAACAAATAACTCCCCAATTTCAGTGTTATATAATGATAAAAGATTTCTCACTGATAGAACACATTGGTTGTGTATCAGCTCTCCTATGCTTTCTTTCTTCTTCTTCTTTTTTTTTTTTGTAGACACAGAGTCTCACTTTATCACCCCATAGAGTGCTGTGGGTCACCTAGCTCACAGCAACCTCCAACTCCTGGGCTTAGGCGATTCTCTTTCCTTAGCTTCCTGAGTATCTGGGTGCTATGCTTTCTTAATGTAAGGATTCAGACAGAAGGAACTGTCCCCATACGTGACATGCACTCTTTAATCCAAAATATATAACCATCTCATAGGAAAGAAGGAGCAAATGATTGGAAATTGTAATACTATCTACCCCAGGAGGTCTGGGTTGAAGGTCAGAGCTGTGCATTTTTTTTTTTTTTTTTGCAGGTTTTTTTGGCCAGGGCTGGGTTTGAACCCGTCACCTCCGGCTTATGGGATCGGCGCCCTACTCATTGAGCCACAGGCACCACCAGAGCTGTGCATTTTTAGCAGTATGTGGAGGAGAGTCTTTTGCAAGAGATCTGAGAGTCATGCTTTGAGGATTTCTGGACTACCACATGTTAGGATAAAGAAGGAGATTGGTCTGGACTGGTTTTTCAGTGTTCACAGTTGAGTCGTTTCCTGCCTCCCCTAACACATAAATCTTTGTGTTTACGGCTCCCTTTCTCCTCGACTAGGTCTCTTAAACGCCTCAGGGCCCGAGTGCTCCAGATTTGAGCCTTGAGCCTTAGATCTTCCTCCCATATCTCCAGCTTTGTTTTCTGCTAAATAACACAAACAAACATGATTTCCAAAAAATAATGCATGTGAATGGGCACGCACGAGTTTATGTGCTCATCCTGCCAGAGTAGGCTTTTGCGGGTTTTTGTTTTGTTGGGTTCTTTTATTGTTGTTGTTTTTTTTTTCATTCTTTTGAGATAGAATCTAACTCTTTTGCCCTGGTAGAGTGTTGTGGGGTCACAGCTCACAACTCCCCCACCCTTAGTGCTTATCGCTAGGCCTCCCCTTTGGCACCCGATGTTCTAATAGTCTGTTTATATCTGTCGCCCTTGCCAAATTATGAGGTTCTTGGGAACAGAAGCTTTGGGTCCTTCTTTCTGTCACATATATACAGACATGTTTGATAAATAAATACATATTTATCTGGGTATAATAGCAATCCACTCTTGGAACATTTTTTTTTTTTGAGACAGAGCCTCAAGCTGTCACCTGGATAGAGTGCTGTGACATCACAGCTCACAGCAACCTCCAATTCCTGGGCTCGAGTGAGTCTCCTGCTTCCGCCTCCCAAGTAGCTGAGATTATAGGCGCCCTCCACAATGCCTGGCCTTTTTTTTTTTTTTTTTTGGTTGCAGCCGTCATTGGTGATTGGCGGGCCTGGGCTGGATTTGAACTTCCCAGCTCAGATGTACGTGGCTGGTGCCTTAGTCCGTTGAGCCACAGGAGCCGAACCAGAGCCACAGGCGCTAAGCCAGAACATTTTAAAAATTGAAAAAAAAAATTTTCTGTTCATATCCTGATAACTCTTCTTCATTTTTAATTTTTATTTATTTTTGAGTCACAGTCTCACTTTGTTGCCCTTAGTCGAGTGCCCGGGCATCACAGCTCGCAGCAACCTCAAACTCCTGGGCTCAAAGCAATCCTCTTGCCTTAGCTTCCCTGGTGGTAGCCAGGACTATAGGCACTCACCACAATGCCCAACTATTTTTAGAGATGGGGTCTTGCTCTGGCTCAGGCTGGTCTTAAACTTCTGAGTTCAGGCAATCCACCCACCTTGGCCTCCCAGAGTGCCAGGATTACAGGCCACTCTACTCGGCTTTTTCCTAACATTTTAGAAGTGCACTAGCCAACATGGTGGCCATCAGCCCATATTTTACTGAGCAGTTGACATATGACTAGTCTGAGCTGACATGTAAAATACTAGATATAAAACAGTCGGTTTCAGAAACTTAGTATGGCTGGGTGCGGTGGCTCACGTTTGTAATCCTAGCATTCTGAGAGGCCAAGGCAGGTGGATTGCATGGGCTCAGGAGTTGAAACAGCCCTAGCAAGAGTGGGACCCTGTCTCTGAAAACATCTGGGCGTGTGGCAGACTCCTGCGATCCCAGCTATGTGGGAGACTGAAGCAGGAAGATCGCCCGAACTCAGGAGTTTAAGGTTGTTGTGAGCAATGACAGGGTAGCACTCTACTAAGGGTGACAAAGTGAGACTCTGTCTCAAAACGAAACAGAACAGAAATTCAGTATGAAAAAATATAAAATACCTCCTATTTAACGATATCGCCTTCATAATTTTATACTGATTATAGGTTAAAATGATGATATTGGGGATATATTATATTACATAAAATGACTTTTAAATGATTATTATTTAATATTTAATTATTAAAACTACTGAAGCCTATTTCCTCTTACTTTTTCAAAAGTGCCTAGCAAAAATTTTTAAATTGCATAATGTGGCTTGCATGATATTTCTACCAAACAGTGCTGTTTTAGAGAATCCTAACAGTTTCTCAATCACATCTGCTAGTTTTCTTCACTTCCCCGGGGAGTATTTCACTTGGGTGTAAAAATGGGAACTTATTTCAGGGAGCAAAGGAGTACCTGGCAGAAGCTTTGCCTCTCTCTGCCTTTAATTCCTTGAATAGAGTTTTCCCCCTCTCGATTTCTCTGCTGGGAGGAGGCCATCAGCAGGCAAATGCCGGTGATTGGGTCCCTCTTGAGCCAAATCATTGTTCCCAGCAACACCAGGTCTGCAGCAAAGGTCCTTTCAGTCCTGGTTGGCTGAGCAAGTCTTGTTCCTGAACCTTCAATTCTTATTCAGGGACATCTTCATGAGTGGGATTGACAGGCATGAAAAGTTAGAGGAGGAAGAAAACAGCTTAAACTATGCAGCCCTGCCAGGACAGTGGACACCCTGGGACACATGCCGAGTGGCTGCCAGGAGGCATGAGGGAGCTTTCTGGGGGCCCAGAATGTGCTGGCTCTTTTTTTAAAAAAAATTTTGGGGGGAGGCTTAGTCTCACTCTGTTGCCCAGGCTGGAGTGCGGTGGCCTGATCATAGCTCCCTGCAGCCTCGAGCTCCTGGGCTCAAGTGATCCTCCTGCCTTAGGCATCTGAGTAGCTGGGAGCACACGTGCACACCACCACACCTGGCTAATTTTCAAAAAATTATTTTGTATGGCTCGACTCCCCTAGGACAGTGGTTATGGTGCCAACCACATACAAGGAGGCTGGTGTGTTCGAACCCAGTCCAGGCCAGCTAAACAACAACTGCAATAAAAAATAGTTGGGCTTTGTGGTGGGAGCCTGCTACTGGGAGGCTGAGGCAAGAGAATTACTTCAGCCCAGGAGTTTGATGTTGCTGTGAACTGTGATGCCACGACACTCTACTGAGGGCCACATAGTGAGACTCCATCTCAAAAAAAAAAAAAATTGTTTTGTAGAGACAGGGTCTTGCTATGTTGCCCAGGTTGGTCTTGAATTCCTGACCTCAAATAATCCTTCAACCTCAACCTCCCAAAGTGTTGGGATTAAAAGTATGATGTACTAAGCACTGCCTATGCTGATTCTGGATTTGGGTATTGATTACATGTGTGAGACTGGTCACTTTAGGAAAAGTCATCAATTATATAAACTTATGGTCTGTTCTCTTGTCTGTATATGCTTTATTATATTAAAAATTGTCCATAATAGGGCAGCATCTGTGGCTCAAAGGAGTAGGGTGCCAGTCCCAAACCCAGTCCCAGCCAAAAAAATGCAAAAAAAAAAAAAAAAATTGTACATAAGGCAAACAGAATATGGGCGGGCAAGAGTCACAAAAAATAAAAAGAGACTTAAAGCCCAGGATAGAATGTGAAAAATATCTGCCAGTGTTTCAGTTTTAAAAGGTGTCAAAAATGATAAATAACATTGTTTACAGCATTTGTGACAGTTGCTTACAATGGCCCCGTGATCTGCTTGTGATCCCCTCCCTTGAGTGTGGGCAGAACTTGTTACTTGCTTCTAACCAATAAAATACAGCAAAGGTGACAGAACGTGTGTGGTTACACGAACTTGATTACATGACAGAGGATGTTGCATCCCTTGCTGGCTCTGAGGAAGCAAGCATCCATTCTAGGGAACCTGAGTGGCAAGGAAACCCCGTGCGGCATCCTCCAAGAGGCCAGGGTGGCCTCTGGCCAACAGCCAGCGAGTAACTGAAACCTTCAGTCCTGAATGACGAGTAACTGAATTCTACCAACAGCCTGAGAGAGCTTGAAGGCAGGTCCTTCTTGAGTTGTGACTAATGAGACTGCATCCCCAGCTGATGCCTTGGTTGTACCCAAGTGAAACCCTTAACAGAGGAGCAAGCTAGGGATTGCTGGAGGAGTCCATGCTGGAACTACGATTTGTGGCGCTATGAGAAAATAAATGTTTGGGCCATGCTTGGTGGCTCACACCTGTAATTCTAGCAATCTGGGAAGCTGAGGTGGGTGGATTGCCTGAGCTCAGGAGTTGGAGACTAGCCTGAGCAAAAGCAAGCCACCATTCTATGCAAAATACAAAAACTAGCCGGGTGTTGTTCCAACTACTTGGGAGGCTGACCACTTGAGCCCAAGACTTTGAGGTTGTTGTGAGCTATGATTCCACAGCACTCCACTGAGGGCTACAGAGTGAGACACTTTTTCAAAAAATAATAATTGTGATAATAATACTTGCTCATTATACAAAATTTGGAAAATACAGAAAAATAAAATAAGGAAACTTAAAGTTACCAGTACTTCTCCTACCCACAGAGAATAATCCCTGTTAATGCTGTGATTTGTTGGCTCAGTGCCTGTGGTTGAAGCAGCTAAGGGGCCAGCCACATACACCTGAGCTGGCGGGTTCAAATCCAGCCCAGGCCCACCAAACAGCAAGGACAGTTGCAACCGAAAAATAGCCGGGTATTATGGGGGGCACCTATGGTCCCAGCTACTTGGGAGGCAGAGGCAGAAGAATCACTTGAGCCCAGGAGTTAGAGGTTGCTGTGAGCTGTGATGCCATGGCCCTCTACCCAGGGCAATAGCTTGACACTCTGTCACACACACACAAAAAAAGCTGTGATTTGTCATATATGTATTTTGTGTGTATTTTTTCAGCTTGGGCTGGCATAACAAAATACCATAGACTTATGTGATTTAGATAACCTCAATTTATTTATCGCAGTTCTAGCAACTGGAAGACCAAGTTCAAGTTCTAGTGAGGGCTCTCTCCCTGGCTTGCAGACTGCTGCCTTCCTGCTGTGTCCTCACATGGTGGGGCGAGAGCTAGAGAGCTCTCCAGTGTCTCTTCTTACAAGGATACCAATCCTATTGCATCAGAGTCTCACCCTTTTGGCCTCATTTAACCATAACTACCACTTTGTAGGTCCTATCCTCATCAGTTACACTGGGGTTAGGGTTTCAACGTATAAATTGGTGGGTGGCAGGGTGGGGGAGGGACACAATTCAGTCCATAGCAGTGTGTGTAGGATTTTTAAAAATGAAAAGGATTTTACTCTGTTTTCACTTGGCAACATATCCTATTTTCTCACATCATTCAAAATTCCCCTTTATTTTTATTGGCTGATATGTGCTCCTACATAAGAGCTACACAAAGGCTGTATGAATGTGTCATTAGTTGCTTAATTAATCCCATATGATCAGATATTTAGATGATTTCTGATTCTTTTCCAATATAAGTGACATAGGAATCAATATGTCGATATGTTGTAGTGTAGTATGTTTATGTGTGTCCACGATTACTTTCTTTGCAATAGAGACAATGCATTACCTTTAAAACTGTATCACAAAGGAGCCCCTCTGTCTCTGCCTTTGTTCTATCTGAGCTATCTTATGGCAGAGGTCACAAAGGCAGATAGCATTTAGAACTGAGATCTTGGATGCTCCAGTAGCTTTAGAAGCCTGGAGGCTCGAGGATGCAATGTTTTTGGAGAGTTAGGGAGTTACCCAAGAGTCCCTGCTTTAAGGGGCAGCTTCCAGGGTTTGGCATGTGTGTGCTCTTATTCTTAGGCAATGTGCAGGGCAGAGTCTTTAGCCCCTTTGGAGAGATGTCACGAAGCCAAGTGTCATCTTACAAAGCAGAGAAGAAATTGACAAGGGCATGTTAGCTTTACACTGTGTCACATTCTACAATTACAGGAAGAAGTGAGGACACAAAAGGAGCCATCCCAGCAAGTGCAGGGCCAGGCCCACAGGAACCATGGCAACTGGTAATGTTGAATGGTGTTATGGTTTCTGCCTTAGATGTCAATGTACCCAAATCCCGCTTTAGGACATCGCTCTTTGGAAAAGATAAAGATGAAAAAAATGAAACTATGAAATATATTTTGCTGAGCATTTCTAGGTTTTGCCTGACCAGCATTCATTCTCCATTCTTCTGATAACAGGACCCTGACTATCCTTTGAGGAAAAGCCCTCAGCCACTGTCTGTCCAGCAGTGGGCACAGAACCCAGGCCTGACCAGTCCAGCAGAGTGTACACTTTCTGTCTGACCTCTCTGCCACCTCTGCTCCTCTCCCCTTCATCCCGTGGGTTCCCCCAAGGAGTTTGAGATCCAGGCCTGGCCACCATAGACCTTTCAGGATTTTTGCCTGATCTAAGAGAGTCACAGGCTCCATTATTTCTACTGGTAGAGTGTGAGCCTGGGGGTGCTGATGGTCATGCTTACCAGTTGGGAATGAACAGACATGGAGGAGACAGATGGAGAAACAAGGTGTCTTGAGATTGTTGTGTCCTAATCCAGACATACCAGAAGTTCAGGAAGCAAGTGCACCCTCCTCCCCCTCCCACCAATTTTATCTGTTGTTGTTACGCCCCCTCCCGCCTCCCACCTCTTTTTTTTTTTTTTTTTTTTTTGAGCAATTTGAACTGAGTTTCTTTTCACTAGCAAAGAAAAGAGTCCTGAATGGAATTTCTTTTTATTTAACCTGGGGCTCCCCAGGCCTCTGCAATGCAGAACCCTGGTGAACAATGCTATAGAAATTTTTACCCAACTTCATACACCTCTTGTGTGACCTACAACCAGAGCAGCCCATAGATGAATTTCTTATCTTCACACTGTCAAGAGAGCCAAGGGCAGAACCCATGCGGTGAGAAGTGGGGTGGTGGGAGAACAATTGTGCACGGGTAGGATGGGGGGCTCTATGTTGGAGAAGAATGGACACCTGAGGAGGCAGGAATGGCTGGGGCGTCCTTGATCTTCTTCCTCGGCTCCATGGAAGTAAGAGGCAAGGAGAGGCCACCTCCTGTGTGCGTAACTTTCTGAACACAGTGAACTCTCTTTCTGAAGGACAGTAATCCATCAGAGTCTGGGTAACCCAAGCCTTTATCCCTGCTCTGAGGGTCAAGGGGAAGGAGGTTGTGAGCTCTGCTTATCAGACGAGCTTTATGGGCCAGAAGCCAGTACCGAATCTATTCAGGCTCCATCAGCAGTGCAAGTGGCCCGGCCCTCTCATTACCCCCGCAGAAGGGGCTGCCTAACGTACCGACTGTCCTACTGGTGACTCCGTTCCTACCCCTACTCTGTCTTACCTGTCCAGTACCACTGCCCTTACTCCATGTGTCCCGGGGAGTTGGCTGCGGTTTCCCCCACGTCCGAGCCAGCTGCCAGGCTCCCCGACACCTGCCTCTGGGGGTTTAGGGTTAGTCAGTCTGATCAGACTATGGTCGAGGTGGTGGTGATAGGGGCTGGTCATGTGAGCCAACTTACAGCAGCTGAAACGTGACAGTGTCTGGCTTCTTTCCTCAGTGCAGTAAAGCTCAAGAAGGTTCCAGAGCCCTGGGCTTCGTTCCAGTCTCTCTACTCAGGTGAAAGAATATTTGATATGTAATTGTGTCTGTGTGAACATGTGAGCATACAGAACATTTGATGCAGAGTTTCTCTTTTCTTTTTTTTTGTTGCAGTTTGGCCGGGGCCGGGTTTGAACCCTTCACCCTCGGTGTATGGGGCCAGCACCCTACTCACTGAGCCACAGGAGCTGCCCACGAGTTTCTCTTTTCTAAAACACATTTTCATTTCCTCCCTCCCTTCCTACTCCTTTTTTCAAGTAGTTTCTAATCACAGGAGCCAGACCGTGTTGCCTGGAGACAGGTGTTTTCTATTCGTTGCAGCCTCCCATCAGTATCAGATGCAGGAGTGGGGTCGTGGAGGGTCAGGCCACTAGCCAGCAATGTGTTAGTCACACCTACTAAACAGTGCCCACGCAGAAGGCCACCTCCACGCTAAGCCCTCCCATCTGTGTGGCAGGGTGCTGGAGGAACCCCGGTCTGGCCATTTCACCTCTAGTTGGAAAGTTAGAAAATAATTTGCCTTCCTGAGTCACCTTCCCTGGTTGTGTTTATAGAGCTGTTCTCCAAGTGCCCTGGACCAGCGGCTTGGGCCGCTTGTGAGCGGAGTCAGAAAAGCGCCTTCCCAGGTCCGACTCCAGACCCCAGAGTTCTGAAGGGGAGCCCCGTGATTCTGTGTTTTAACAAGCGCTGCAGTTTATTCCGATGCTTGCTAGAGCCTGAGAACCAGGAGTTGACAGCTCAGTATCACAGGGTGTGAGTCTGTGTTGTAAAAATATCCACAGCAGCTGATGTTCACTGAGGCTAACCATGGGCCTGGCTCTGTATTGCCTAGTGCAGGCTTCTCACCTTGACCGAACGCTGGCATCCCTGAGGACCTTTTCAAACATACTAATGTTTGGGCCCAACTCCAGACAAAGAATCCAGATGACCTGGTGGAGACCCAGGCAACAGGCACTTTCTAGAAGCTCCCTGGATGACTGATCCGTAGGGAGGGCTGAGAAGCAACTTCCAGCCCCCCTCTGACACCCTTTAGCTCTGTGACTGCAGGGATGTGCCGATGGCTGCCTGCCCAATCTTGCTTTCTGCATCTGTAAAACAGGGCTGGTGATTCCTACCCCTCACCTCCTGAGGTTGTTATATGGAATAAATGAAATGAAAGATGTGAAATCTTCCTGTATCGGCTGCCAACAGAAAAGAAGCCATACTCTGCAAAAATAATTTCAAGAGGACTATTTTGAGCCAGGTTGGAGGACCGTGACCTGCAGCCACACCCTAGATGCCTTGAACAAGTGGACTCGCTATGGCAGGGTAAGTTTGATTTTATACATTTCGGGGAGGCAGGAATTAAAGGTAAAGTCATAAATCAATACATGGAAGGCATATATTGGTTTGGCTTGAAAAGGTGGGACATCTCAAATTGGGGGCTTAGAGGTCATAGGTAAATTTAAAGTTTCTTCAGTTGACAATGGGCTGAAGAAGTTAGGTTCTGTCTAATATACCAGAAATCAACAGAAAGGAATGCTTGAGTAAAGATAACCGCTGGCCCAACAGGGTGGCTCTCTCTGTAATCCTAGCACTCTGGGAGGCAGGGCTGGAGGAATGCTTGAGCTCAGGTGTTCCAAGCAGGAGAAAGACCCTCTCTCTACTCAAAATATAGAAAAACTAGCCACGCATCATAACAGGCACCTGTAGTCCCAGCTACTCAGCAGGCTAAGGCAGGAGGATTGCTCAAGCCCAGGAGTTTGAGATTACAATGAGCTAGACTGATCCCATGGCCCTCTAGCCTGGGCAACAGAATGAGACTCTATCTCAAAGAAAGGGTCTGTTATTCAGAGACAAATTACAGGACATATGCCCAGATTCAAGTGGTCTTTACGTATCTTGAGGGCCTGCAGGTGTGTCTTGCATAGCCTTGGACGTCTCCAAGGAGGGAGGCGGACATGATGAGGCATCTCTGACCTCCTTTCTTACGGCTAACAACTCAGTTTTGGCCAAATCCTGTGGGCAAGAGGGGTCCAGTCAGTCGCTGGGTAAGAGTCTCAAGATTTGGGCGGCGCCTGTGGCTCAGTGAGTAGGGCACCGGCCCCATATACTGAGGGTGGCGGGTTCAAGCCTGGCCCTGGCCAACCAAACTGCAACAAAAAATAGCCAGGCATTGTGGTTGGCACCTGTTGTCCCAGCTACTTGGGAGGCTGAAGCAAGAGAATCATCTAAGCCCACAGCAAGCCCAGAGGTTGCTGTGAGCTGTGATGCCATGGTACTCCACCGAGGGTGACAAAGTGAGACTCTGCCTCTAAAAACAAAATTAAAAAAAAAAAATGGGGTGGTGCCTGTGGCTCAGTGAGTAGGGCGCCAGCCCCATATACCAAGGGTGGCAAGTTCAAACCTGGCCCTGGCCGAACTGCAACAAAAAAATAGCCGGGTGTTATGGCGGGCGCCTGTAGTCCCAGTTACTTGGGAGGCTGAGACAATAGAATCGCCTAAGCCCAGGAGCTGGAGGTTGCTGTGAGCCATGAAGCCATGGCACTCTACCAAGAGCAACAAAGTGAGACTCTGTCTCTAAAAAAACAAAACAAACAAAAAAAAGAGTCTCAAGATTTTAATTTAGTTCACGCTGCCCTTAAAA
>CAUYON010094612.1:0-20103 GCA_963573935.1 Arctocebus calabarensis
AAACAAGCTGCTTGTTCTTTGAGGTTCGTTTCAGTTTTACAAACAGCCACGAGTCTTTCTAAACCAGCATCTGTGAATAGTCTGGTAACATGGAGTTTTATTTTGTGGAGTGTCTTCTCCCAATAATCCTCTTCAGCAAACGTTTTCAGAAGAGCAACGTCTAATTTTGTTTCATTCTATTTGATTTCTATGGAAAGATTAGAGAAGGTTTTTTTTTTTCTTTCTTTCTTTTTTTTTTTTTTTTTATTGAATAATAGCTGTGTAAAATAGTTCAACAATGGGGTACAGTGTGGGGGCTTCACATGCAATCTGAGATATTTTATCAACCTGATTGACATACCGTTCATGATATTTTCTCATTTACTATATGAAAACATTTTTGATCCTTGTTTAGAAGTTTTCTCCTGACCCTTCGAATCTGTACCACACATGTGATCTCACCCTTTGTCCCATCTCCCCCCACCCTCTCCCTCCCCTTCCCTCCCTCTCCCCTTTCCCCTTCTTCCTGTGCAATAAATGGGTTGTTGTCTTCACTTGAACGATAAAGAATTTGCCTCATATTAGGGGTGTATACATTGGATATCTTTAAAAAAAATCAACAGAATGCTTTCAAAAATGAAGGATGAGGAATAGATGGGCTATTTTGAACTACTTAAAGTCATGCATTTTCAATTTGATAAATTTCTGCTCTGGATTTCCAGGTGGCCAAATGATGCTGAAGGCTAGGTAAAGCGTAGGCTTTGCAACCCCAGACCTTGTAAAAGTCTTATCCTACATCTAAGAAGCAGACCTAGTCAAGAACTGCAAATAAAACTCAGCCTTATTAAAGGCAGATCCTCGGCTATGCTATTTATTGGCATGCTCACCAATCGCATCCAAAGTGCTCATTTTCAGGAGTCACCATGTCCACATTCTTAAGGTCGAAAAATCCTTGCAGAGAGGAAAGTCGCTAATGTATTCTTTCTCTTTTCTCTGATTTTACTGGGGATAAAGAAAAACCTGTAAACAGGGCTTGCTTTAATCGTCTGCCAAACACATGGGCCTAGAGTTTTCCTTCACGGGGAGGCATACTCATGACCAGTTCTAGGGAGTAACACTGCCCGCTAGGAACAGAAAACGCTCCTCAGCAAACACACACCTTCTCCTCAGGGGTACACAGGTTCAAAGATTTTGACTAGCTAGGAACGTGATAGTTGGAAGGAAAGAAGCATCAAGTGTAAAGAAACATGTTATTGGCAGAGGCGCTCAGGCAATATAATATTTAATCTAGTCCCAATATGGTGCCGCACATCCCTGCAAATTAACATGGGTCTGAAGGCAATCAGGCTGTGATCAAATAAGAATTTGAATTTAAAATGCAATAAAATGTGTTTCTAACCAATTATGGCTTTTTGCATAAAAGCTTAAAAAAGATACTGTGGTTTGAAAATGCTTACAGTCATAAAACAATGAAGTTGAAAGAGTCTTAGAGATATATCAGTACCACTCTCTGGTTTAACAAACGAGGGAATTCACAAGTAGAGAACTGAGTTTCCCCAAATGGCACGATCATTATGTGGCAGATTTCAGACCAGAACTGGATTTTATGATTTCCAATAGCCTTTTCCAGTTTGTTTGGAATTAAAGTGCGCATTCTGATCTCAGGATTTATAAAAACAATTTACAATTCTGCCGCTGAATACTATCTGCGTAAGGTTTGTGTACTGAGATTTCACGGGTCACAAAGAAGAGAGAGCCTTTCTAAATAACAAGGTGAATATCAGGACCCATCACCCATAGAAGGTGTGATTTTAGATAAATACTTTGCACTAGTGTAAGTAAATTTGGTTAAATAATGTTGATATTTATTTCCATTTGAATACAAAGCATAGTTAAATATGGACACGACTAGCCACAGAAAAAAGGACGAAATTTGTTCAGGCTCAGTTTCCTTTCCTGTATCATCCCGAAAATAATTGCTACTTGTCGTAGGGAAGTTCAGCAAAGCATCCAGAACTGTGCCAAGCACAGTGAATGTTGGTTTCCTTGTGGAATAATGAAATATCCTTAAGGAATATTAAAATCTTTTTAACCTCTCTGACTGCAAGTCCACTTGAAGGAGACAGAGAACAAACTCACTGATACACAATGACACTTCGAAGATAGAGGTTGGGAGTTATGCCACAATCCTCAGTACTTTTCTTTGGCCTTATCAAAAAGTCACACAACTATTGATCTCCAGCCCACTGAGTGCCAGCAATTTGTGAGGTTGGCTGTCACCCTCTGCCCTTAGTTCTCCCTTCATGTACCCACTCTACTGGTTGAATCGTACCTCTCCAAATTCCCACCCACCCACAACTTGTAAATATGACTTTATTTGGAATTAAGGTCTTCACAGATGTAATCAAGTTAAGAGGAGGTCACACTGGATTACTGTAGGCCTTAAATTCAATTGATTATTGTCTTCATAAGAAGATAAAAATAAGGCCAGGTACAGGGGCTCACACATGTAAGGTGGATTGCTTGAGCTCAGACGTTCGAGACCAGCCTGAGCAAGAGTGAAACCTCATCTCTACTAAAACCAGAAAAAACTAGGTGGGTGTGGTGGCAGGCACCTGTAGTCCCAGCTACTCAGGAGGTTGAGGCAGGAGGATCACCTGAGCCTAAGAGTTTGAGGTTGGTGTGAGCTGTGATGAGACCATGGCACTCTAGCACTCTACTCAGGGCACTGGAGTGAGACTCTGTCTCAAAAAAAAAAAAAGACAAAAATCCAGATACAGAAGACAAAGAGGAAAGACAGCCATGGAAAGACAAAGTAAGAGATGGGAGTTATGCTGCCACAAGTCAAGGAATGCCAAGGATTGCTGGTGACAATCTGAAATAACAGGGAAGGATTCTCTCCTGGAAGTTTCAGAGAGAACAGTGCCATGCCACTGCCCTGATATCAGACTTACAGCCTTCAGAACTGTGAGAGAATACATTTCTGTTGGTTTAGGCCATGGCATGGGTGACAATTTTTTACAGTAGGGCCAGGAATCTGATATACCTGCTCATATAAAGCAGGGTTCGTCCATGATTGTGTAGAACATTCTCTGGGCTATACCATTTAGATCGAAACATCCCCCCTCAGAAATTCTGACTCCCGCCTCAGTATATTAATCTACACCATCCCTGCTATTTTCTTCTAAGAAAGAATGTCGAAAAATGAGCTCACCTCTAGTCTCCTTTCTTGGGAGTCTAGACTTATTTTCTCTGCTTGAACTTTACCACTCGGGCTCTCCCTGGGATCAGACAAATTCCTACTCTTAATGAAGCAGAGAATGGCAAAATCCAGAAGGCCTTGGAGAAATGTCATTAGTGAGCCATTCATGGCAACTGGGAATTCTAGCTAGAAACTATTTATGGTTAATTGACCTTGTGGATAGTGGAGTGGGTTTTAGGATTTGAGACTTCCCTATTTGAACTTCCGCATCGCCCACACTCTATAGGGCATATGCATAAGACAAGGTGTGGGAAGTGGGTTTCTATTCGCGGGAGTACATTTTACTCCCACTGGACTTTTTGGTTAATGCTGGATTAAGCACACCTTTCAGGCTTAGGTAAGTGTGACATATTTGGCGTCGTTTTTACAGTGTTAACTTTGGAACGCAAAGGGCAGTAGATCAAAATGTAAAATAAACTTCAGAATGTACTGGAAGTGAAAAAAATATTTTTATGTTCGTATAGAAATATTAGTATGTACTTGTTATCTGATTCTTCTAATTTTCATTCCATTAATGATGGAAGATTGCAATAATTTTCAAATTGAGCCTCTTTCAATTTGAGAGAGGTCTTTCCTCGTTCCAGGGGTCCTTTCAGCAAACAAAGCTGTGTGCTCTGAGCTGGGATGGAAGTCTGGCAGATGAAGGAGGCAAGATTGCTGTGTTTGAGACCTCATATTTCTGTAAAGAGCACACACACACAGACACACAGATCAACACACACAAATTGAGGATACAATGTAAAAGGGCTGTGGGTGTGAAGAGAACATGTCAATGAAGTTTTCATGAGAGAGTTAGGTTAGTCTTCAGGAACAAAGGAGGGGATATATGAGGTAGGCTTAGAAAGTGAGCAGGGGGGGAAGAGAGAGAGAGAGAGAGAGAGAAAAGAGGAACAGGAGAACAGGAGGAAGAAGAGGGATGGGGGAGAGAGAAAGAAAGAAAACCAAACATAACACTGGCAGTCTCGGACACATGTCCGACCCTGGCGGCCCTATGCAGGCCAGAGCCTCTATCTGTAGGCTGACTCTGTCCACGTTACTCCCCATCTCATTGTCTGCCCTCACTCTCCATTCATTACTGCTGCAGTCAAGGTTTTAACATCTCAGCTGGAATTGAAGGGCTCTCATAGTGATATTCCCATTTCCTTTTCTACTCCATCCTCTGCTCCCTGTGCACAGTATTTCCCAGGACTTTGTCCTCATGGCCCCAGATTTTCCCAGCCCGACTTCCTTCCCCCTTTTCGTCCGCACATCCAGCCAGGCATCACCTACTGGAGAAAGAGCGTCTCCGTTTTTTCAGCTAGAGGAATTCTCCATAGTTCCAAGTTCCCAAAGTTCTTCATCCATTCCTCTCTCACGTGTGTACGATGGATATATTTCCCACATGTTTGCTGCGCTCATCGCTGTGGCCACCCCCGCGACCTGCCTTGGTGCCCCACTGCCATCAGACACGGCCAGTGGAAGGCGAGAAGGGTGATGTGTGCCACTTCTGGCCCTCCGCGTGGTGCTGCCTTCAGGATGCCTGTCTTGTTTCTCCTGCCTGCTGTCAGGAATGATGGTAACATGGCGCAGAAGTGCAGCTGACTTTTAATGCCTAAGAATTGTTGAAAGTTACCGAGAACTTGGGATTGTGTTATCCAAGGCGTAGTCTGTCCTCAGATGATGCATGCAGTTGGTCTAATAGTCTACACTAAATGATTAATGTTTGCATTTGTATCTTTTCTTCCCAATTGGGGTATCAACTTCCTATAAACTCTGCGTGAGAGTTCCTCTCTCACATCACAGGGCCTGGCATCAAGCATAAATGAGTGTATGATTTCAGGATGTGGGTGCGTGCAGGCCCTGTTACCAGCATGCGAGGTGGGGGCAGGCAGGCTGTGATGAACGTTGAGAAAGGACCATTTTCTAGCCCTGCCTATGGTCGACTCTTACCCTAATTGCTCCTATTCTGCTGGGCTACATTATAAATCAGCTTTATTTTTATAAATAAAATAAAGGAAATTTATTTTTAATCTAGAGGTTAGGTGTACAGCCTTCAAGATAAAAAGCAGAGAACTTTTATCTCAAGAGGATAGACTCTAAAAAGGGTATAACCCAAAAGTTAGAGTAACAGAATGATGTGTTACCACCATCATACTCTGATATGATATGATATAGACATGGGGAGGATTCTGGGGAAAGGCTAATTAATCTTTAGGACTTATTGAGCACACCTGAGAAGACACTAACAAATAGATGTGCAAGAAGGTCTTTTAGGTCTCCTTGGAGCAATGGCGTGGATCAGTGCTTCAATTTTTTTTTTTTTTTTTTTGAGACAGAGTCTCACTATGTTGTCCTGGGTAGAGTGCCGTGGAAGCCCAGGCTGGATTTGAACCCAGCAACTCTGGTGTATGTGGCTGGCACCGTAGCTGCTGAGCTATAGGCGCTGAGCCAGTGCTTCTTTAATCTTAATGTACTTACTTCTGATGGGGTGGGGAGGCACGGGAGCTCTAAATAAGCTCTCACATGTTGCTGCTGCCCCTTGGCCACCATCTTAGTAGAAAAGTGTCGAAGACTTTGGGATTGAGTCAGCCATGGGACACTATCTCTGATAACCTCCTAGCAGAGGAGAAAGGCAAAGTGGGTCTCACTAGCTAATGGGACTGTGCAGCACACTAGCCTTGATGACCTTGGGGGGAGTCAGAGCTCTCGTGCCCTTCTATAAGTCAGAAGGAAGCACTTTCCACCTGATACACAGTGGCCATCGTAGCCAGGAGGTTAAAAACACCAGGTCTACAGAGAGTCTTGAGTACCAAGTGAATGGTCCTCGAGTCTAATGACTGAGCAACCTTGACCAGTTTCTTATCCTCTCTGAGCATCCATTTTCTAATTTGCGAAGACAGAGAATTTCAGAAAGTAACCCAGAGACTGGGGGGAAGTGAGGCCTTCTAAATCTTGGCAGCAGGATCAAAATGTTTCATTGCATAAGCACAATTTTGGCTTGGGTATAAGCATAAGAAATATTAGATACCAAAAGTGAAGATCAGACGGCTCCCCACTTGCAAAATTTACATAGGTTGTTTGTAAAGTGGTTTCTAGTTTTTTGAATCTGCTCAATGACTTGAAATAAAACAAAGGTTGAGAACGGGGAAGGAGGGAGGATTCCAAAGGAGATTTCTTTGTTGAGAACTTTGCAGTCCCTGTGGGCCCCCTAGAAGGAGTGAGGGATGGGCAGGGGCTACCACCTATCTCATCACTAACCCAGTGAGAGGCTTCCATGGGTGACTGCAGAGCTTTCAAGGTGCCCCTGCATTTGGGTGACATGGAGGACTTGAGTTTGCTGGTACTGAGTCAGCCTGTGGCGACAAGAGGTGGGTTGCTGTGATGGAACCTGCCTGTGATTTCAGCACTTTTTGAGTCAAGGGATTCATGTTTGTTTCCCATGAAACATGGTTTTGTAGTACAGCCTAAAATCTGGTATGTTCGTGCCCCCAGCTTTGTTTTTATTACTAAGAACTACCTTAGCTATATGGGGTTTTTTCTGGTTCCATACAAAACACAGAATCATTTTTTCCAAGTCTTGAAAGTAGGATGTTGGTATTTTAATAGGGATGACATTGAATCAGTAAATTGCTCTGGGAAGTATAGACATTTTAACAATGTTGATTCTTCCCAGCCATGAGCATGGTATGTTAAAGTCCTCTACTATTTCCTGTCTTAAGGTTTCATAATTTTCTTTATAGAGATCTTTCACCTCTTTTGTTAGGTACTTTCCTAAGTATTTCATTTTCTTGGGGGCTATGGTGAAGGGAGTTGTGTCCTTAATTAACCTCTCATCTTGGCTGTTTTTGGCATATACAAAGGCAACTGACTTGTGAATATTGATTTTATATCCTGAAACATTAGTGTATTCTTTGATGACTTCCAAGAGTCTTGTGGTTGAGTCTTTGGGGTTCTCTAAATATAAGATCATATCATCAGCAAAAAGGGAGAGTTTTTGACCTCCTCTGTGCCCATTTGGATGCCCTTTATTTTCTTGTCTTGTCTAATTGTATTGGCTAGAACTTCCAGCACTATGTTGAATAATAATGGTGACAGAGACAACCTTGTCTGGTTCCAGCTCTAAGAGGAAAAGCTTTCCGTTTTATTCCATTCAGTAAAATATTAGCTGTGGGTTTGTCATAGATAGCTTCAGTCAGTTTAAGAAATAAACTACCACCTATGTCCATACTCCTCAGTGATCTAATTAGAAAAGGATGCTAGATTTTATCAAATGTTTTTTCTGCATCTATTGAGAGGATCATATAATCTTTGGTTTTGCTTCTGTTGATACAGTGAATAATGTTTATGGACTTGCGAATATTAAACCAGCCTTGCATCCCTGGGATGAAACCTACTTGATCATGATGTATGACTTTTTAGATGATAAGCTGTAATCTATTGGCCAAGATTTTATTGTGAATTTTTACATCTATATTCATTAGTGAAATTGGTCTGAAATTCTCCTTTTTAGTTGAGTCTTTTCCTGGTTTTGGTTTCAGGGTGATTTTGCTTCATAGAACGTATTGAGGAAGATTTCTTCCTCCTCAATTTTTTGGAATAATTTCTGCACTATAGGAATAAGCTCTTCTTCAAAGGTTTGATAAAATTCTGGTGTAAAGCCATCCGGACCAGGCATTTTTTTTTGTTGAGAGATTTTTTTTTATGGTTTTTTTGATCTCAGTGCTTGAAATTGGTCTGTTCAGGAGATCTATTTCATCTGAGCTAAGTCTAGGAAGAGGGTGTGATTCTAAATATTGATCTATTTCCTTCACATTGTCAAATTTCTGGGCACAAAGTTTCTGGTAGTATTTAGAAATAATCTCTTGTATTTCTGTGGCATCAGTTGTTATTTTCCCTTTATCATTTCTGATTGAGGTTACTAGAGATTTTACCTTTTTATTTCTAGTTAGTGTGGCCAAAGGTTTATCTATTTTATTTATTTTTTAAAAAAACCCACTCCTTGTTTCATTAATTTTCTGAATAATTCTTATGTTTTCAATTTCATTGATCTCTGATTTAATTTTGGCTATTTCTTTTCTTCTGCTGGATTTAGGCTTAGATTGTTCTTCTTTTTCCAATTCCATCAGATGGCTTGTGAGTTTGTTGATACGGTCTCTTTCTGTTTTTCGAATGTAGGCTTATAAAGTAACAAATTTTCCTCTCAGGACTGCTTTTGCTGTATGCCATAGGTTTTGGTAGTTTGTGTCTTCATTATTGTTATACTCAAGGAAGTTAATGATTTCCTTTTTTATTTCATCCTGTATTCAACTGTCATTCAGCACAATGTTGTGTAATTTCCATGCTCTTGTGTGAGGTTGAGCATTTTTGTTGGAGTTGAGTTCCACTTTTGGTGCCTTGTGGTCTAAAAAGATGCAGGGTAGAATTTCAATTCTTTTGATCCTGCTAAGATTTGTTTTGTGTCCTAGGATATGATCAATTTTGGAGAATGTTCAATGGGATGATGAGAAGAATGTATCTCTTTGTGATGGAGTGTTCTATATACATCTATCAAGCACAGTTGTTCTAAAGTCCCATTTAAATCTCTAATATCTTTATTTAATTTCTGTTTAGAGGATCTGTCCAGCTCTGAGAGAGGGGTGTTAAAGTTCCCTGTTATTATGGTGTTATAGGATATCACATTGCTCAGACTAATCAAGTTCTGTTTCAAGAATCTGGGAGCATTTAAATTGGGTGCATAAATATTTAAAATTGAAATGTCTTAGGGCCAGATGGCTTCACATCAGAATTCTACCAAACCTTTAAAGAAGAACTAGTACCTATATTACTAAACCTCTTCCAAAATATAGAAAAGGAAGGAATACTGCCCAACACATTCTATGAAGCAAATATTACCTTGATCCCTAAGCCAGGGAGAGACCCAACAAGAAAAGAAAACTATCGACCAATATCACTAATGAAAATTGATGCAAAAATATTTAACAAGATACTAACAAACAGAATCCAACAACACATCAAACAAATTATACACCATGACCAAGTGGGCTTTATCCCAGGGTCTCAAGGCTGGTTCAATATACGTAAATCTATAAATGTAATCCACGACATAAACAAATTAAAAAATAAAGACCATATGATTCTCTCAAAAAAAAAAAAGGAATTATAATAGCTGTTTCCAATGAGATTATGGAAAATGTGCTTGAAATAAATGAGATATAAAAACTCAGCAATCAACCAGAAAATATTTTTTTAATCAAATGAAGAATGAGTTAGGGATGAAAAAAGTTAATTTGCAATAGATTAAAGATTTAAACCTAAGGCATGAAATTAAAAGAATTCTAGAAGAAAATGTTGGAAAACTCTTATAGACATTGACCTAGGGAAAGAATTTATGAAGAAGAATCCCAAAGCAATCATGGCAACAATAAAAATAAAAAATGGGACCTGACCAGATTAAAAGTTTCTGCACATCTGAAGACACAATCAGTACAGTAAATAGCCCACAGAAAAGGAGAAAATATTCTCACTCTAGACACCCAGTGAAGGGCTGGTGACCAGAATCTACAAAGAACTCCAGCAAATCAGCCAGAAGAAATCCATTATTAATTTTTTCTGGCTACTTTCAAAATTTTCTGTTTATAAGCAACCCCATTAAAAAGCAGGCAAAAGACATGCACAGTAACTTTTCAAATGAAGATAGTCTAAGGACCAAAAAACAGGAGCAAATTCTCAATGTCTCTCATCATCAGGGAAATGCAGATCAAAATGAGATATCACCTAATTCCAGTGAGAATGGATCTTGTCAAAAAGTACAAAAACAACCAGTGCCAGCATGGATGCAGAAAGAAAGGCACACTTACACACTGTTGGGGGCATTGTAAACTACAACAATCTGTGTGGAAAAAAACACGGAGGTGCTCAAGGAGCTAAAAGTAGACCTACCATTTACTCCAGCAATACACTACTAGGTATTTACTCAAAAAACAAAAGGACATTTTGCCAAAAAGATATTTGCACTCAAATGTTTTCAGCAGCACAATTCACAATTGCAAAGATGTGGAAACAACCCAAGTGCTCATCAATGCATGAATGAAGAAATAAAATGTGGTGTTATGTATACCATGGAGTGATACAGTATCTTTTGTAACAACCTGGATGTAACTTGAGACCATTCTTTTAAGAGAAATATCATGAGAATGGAAAAATAAACACACAAGTACTCAATACTAAAAAGAAACTAGTCAATCAACACATTTGTGCACAGATGGAAATAAAACTCAAGGGGAATCAATTCACACCTAGGTGGTATAATGTACACTTCTGGGTGGAGGGTACACTTATAACTTTGACTTAAAATGTACAAAAGCAAATTATGTAACCAAAACTTGAATACTCCAGGAATATTTGAAATTTTTAAAAAGTCAAATGACAAGTCTACAACTGAAGAATACAATATCTAAAATAACAAAAATGTTACTGGATGGGTTTAATAGCAGAATAGAGAATTACTTGACAGTAGAAAAAGAGAGAAAAATACTGAAAGAATAAACAGAGCTTCAGGGATGTGGGATCCCAACACATGTGCAATCGGAGTTTCAGGAATATAAAGGAGAGAAACTGGGGCAATAAAAATTATGGAAGTAATAACCAAAACTTCTCAAAATTGGTGAAAGACATAAATTTACATCTTTGAGAAACCAAGTGATCCCCAAATAGGATATAGATGAAGAATATCACTCTTAAACATCTTAGTTAAACAGTAGAAATACAAATGTAAACAGAAAATTTTGAAAGTAGCTAGAAAAAATTGATAATTGATACATAACATAAAGAAAAACAATGATTCAAGTGACTGAAGACTTCAGAAAGTGCAGATATCAAAAGCATTTTTAACGTACTTTTAGAAAGCAGAGTAAAACCTATTTTATCAAGTCAGAATTTTACATTCATCAAAAATTTTCTTCAATTGTGACTATAAACTAAAGATATTTGGGGATAAAGGGAAACTAAGATAATTTATCATTTGCAGCCCTACACTACCAGGAAAGGCAAAGACGGTGCTCTGAAATGCAAGGAGATGTTTGGGGAGGGAGCCTGGGCTTTTTAGGAAGGAGCAGCCAACTCAAGATCGTGGACAAATGGGTGTATATGAAAGATGTTTCCCTCCGTTCCCTTGAATTTCTTTAAAACAAAGAAAACTGCTAGAAGTAAAACGTCATTTTGCAGGAGTGTTTATAAGAAGATGGAATCCATATGGCAACTATGAAATAAATGAATAAAATGTAGAATAAAGGAAAAGGGATTTGGGAGCAGTAGGATGAATAGTCCTACACAGTTGCAAGATTTTTATTATATTCTATTTAAAATGTTACAACAATAACTCTGAACAGTCTGCAAAATTACAGTTATATACCGAAATCACGACAGCAAACATTAACAAATATCCAAAGAGATATAAGTAAATTATTAAAAATGGAATTCTAAAACAAGCTGAGGTAAATCCCAAAAAGTCCCCAAAGAGCAAGACAGACGGGCAAACAGGAAGCATATAACTTGGTAAACCTAGACCCAAACATGTGAATAAATATGTTGAGTGTGAATGAAGTAAACATTCCAACTCAGAGGCACGGACGATCAACATGGGCTTCACAAGCAAGGCCCAACTGTATGCTGTGAGAGTTGCACCTCAGAATATAAGAGGGCTGGGTGGCTACATTAATATCAGGAACAATAGACCTGAAAAAGGACTTTGAGAAATGATAAAAGAATTAGTTCATCAGAGTAATAATCATAAATGTGTATATATAAAATAACAAAGCTTCAAAATACATTTTAAAAGGACAAAATTAACTGGATAAATGTCACCACAACGGCATCATGTAGCTATGGTTTTAGACTCCATGATTCCAATGCAGCTTAAACAGCATTTATTAATGCTTACTATAATTGGCTTAAAGTGGTGCAAAATCACATAAAAAGATTCGTGTCTTCAGTGATCTACAATCCTCCTGGGACTTGAGACTTATGCTTATAAGACAATGAAAGAAAAAGAAAAATTTAGAGAGAGAGAAGATTGTTTTCCATTCCTTTAGTATTGATACGTGGGACTGAATAAGCACTTTCATTCAGGTGGCAGCTATTACAGCAGGACACAGCAAGAAGAAGGCAAATCCCGGACGGGGCTGCCAGCACCTGAGCAGAGCAGGCTGGGTATCGCTAGTGGACCTCCTGTCTCCTCTCACCACTTCTAGTGGAGTCCAAATTATTGTTGCATGTCATTGACAATAGCCCTAGATTCACAATGAAATTTGACCTGTCAATGCGTATAATCTCACTCTTATTTCCATAACACTTGGTTCAGCATTGGGGTGAGTACCACTGTGGTGACAGGGAGAAATGGTTTCATTTTTGCTGCCTGTGGTTGAGGAATTGTGTAGTTCTAATTGTTGATAATAGCACTTTGCTTTAGGATGAAATTTAGTAAGTACATTCAAAGCACTGTGAACAGTGTCTGATGCAAAGTAAATGCTAACACAAGTTATTTGTTGCTATGGTTTGAATGCATGTGCATTTTTGTTGTTGTTGTTGTTTGTTTGTTTTTATTGAGACAGTCTTACTATGTTGTTCTGGGTAAAGTGTCATGGCATCACAGCTCACAACAACCTCAAGGTTCTGGGCTTAAGCGATTCTCTTGCCTCAGCCTCTCAAATAGCTGGATCTACAGGTGCCTGCCACAATGCCCAACTATTTTTTGGTTGCAGTTGTCATTGTTCTTTGGCAGACCCAGGTTGGATTTGAACCCGCCAGCTTTGGTGTATGTGGCTGGCACCCTAGCCGCTGAGCTATAGGCACTGATCCTGAATGCAGGTGCTTTTTGGAAATTTGCATGTCAGTCCTAAATCCCAAGGTGATGGTATTAAGAGATGGGGATACTAGGAGGTGATCAGACCGTGAGGGCTCTGACCTCACAGATAGGGTTATATCCCTTACAACAGAGCTTCAGGGAAGAAGTTCTTTCCTTCCCTCTTTTGCCCTCCCATCTTTTCCCAACTGGTACTCAGAGTCTGTGTGATTTAACTCTCAATGAAGGCCAGGCAGAGAAGGATAATCCTGCACATGTGCATAGTTCATGCCTCCTACAACTACATAGACAACATGAAACTGCAGACCTTGCTGGACAGGTGATTCTTCCCAACTTTCACCAGCTTTTGCTAGTTGATCTTGTGACTCACCAGTATTGGTGCCTAACCAATGTTTCTGTGTCTGGGCTTGTCCTATTCCTTCTAATACACCCTTTACACAGCTGCCAGAGTTATCTTTAAAATATAAGTCTGATCATTTTACACATGCACAGGCACACACTCAGGTGCCCAGGCAGTATCTGCTTAAAATTCTTCCACGGTTCCTGATTGCCAACTGGCAAACTTCTCCTTAGACCTACCTCAGCTTCCATCCTCAATCTCATACCCAGGCTCCTTTCCACAAACTTGGTGTTCACTGTAACCTGTACATAGGTGTTCCTGTGTGTGTTCAAGCCTTTGCGTATGCTCTTTCCTCTGCTTTCCTTTGCTTTCTTTTCTTTCTTTCTCTCTTTCCTTTTTTTTTTTAATTAAATCATAGCTATGTACATTAATGTAATGTACTGGTTTTATACATGATTTGAAATTTTTTATTAAATTATAGCTGTGTACATTAATGCAATCATGGATTACAATGTACTGGTTTTATGTAACATTTGAAATATTTTCATCAAACTGGTTAACATAGCCTTCACAGCATTTTCTTAGTTATTGTGTTAAGACATTTATACACTTAGTAAATTTCTTCTACACTTAGTAAATTTCACATGTACCCTTGTAAGATGCACCATAGATGTGGTCTCACCAATTACCCTCCCTCCACCCATCCTCCCCACTTCCTTCCCTTTCCTCTCCCGTTTCCCCTTCTTCTTGGGCTATAATTGGGTTATAGATTTTATATGAAAGCTATAAATTGGTTTCATAGTAGGGTTGAGTACATTGGATACTTTTTCTTCATTCTTGAGATACTTTGCTAAGAAGAATATGTTCCAGCTCCATCCATGTAAACATGAAAGAGGTAAAGTCTCTATCTTTTTTAAGGCTTCATAATATTCCATGGTGTACATAAGCCACAATTTATTAATCCATTCATGGGTTAATGGGCACTTGGGCTTCTTCCAAGCCTTAGCAATTATGAATTGGGCCGCAATAAACATTCTGATACAAATATCTTTGTTATATTGTGATTTTTGGTCTTCTGGATATGCATCTAATAGAGGAATTGTAGGATAGAATGGCAGGTCTATTTTTAGATCTCTAAGTGTTCTCCAAACATCTTTCCAAAGGGAACATATTAGTTTGCATTCCCACCAGCAGTGTAGAAGTGTTCCCTTTTCTCCTCATCCACACTAACATCTCTGGTTTGGGGATTTTGTGATGTGGGTTAACCTTACTGGAGTTAGATGATATCTCAAAGTAGTTTTGATTTGCATTTCTCTGATGATTAAGGATGATGAGCATTTTTTGATATATCTGTAGGCTGTGCACCTGTCCTCTTCAGAGAAGTTTCTCTTCAAGTCCCTTGCCCACCCTGAGATGGGATCACTTGTTCTTTTCTTGCTAATATGTTTGAGTTCTCTATTGAGTTTGGTTATTAAACCTTTGTCAGAGACATAACCTGCAAATATCTTCTCCTATTCTGAGGGTTATATGCTTACTTACTGTGTTTTTGACTGTGAAGAAGCTTTTTAGTTAGATCAGTTCCCAGTAATGTATTTTTGGCATTGTTTTAATTGCCCAGGGGGTCCTCCTCATAAAATATTCACCCAGGCCTATTTCTTCAAGTGTTTTCCCTGCACTTTCTTCTAGTATTTTTATAGTTTCATGACTTAAGTTTAAATCTTTAATGCAGTGAGAGTCTATCTTAGTTAATGGTGAGTCCAGTTTCAGTCTTCTACAGGTCACCAGCCAGTTCACCCAGCACCATTTGTTAAATAGGGAATATTTTCCCCACTAAATGTTTTTAATTGGCTGGTCAAAGATCAAATACCGGTAAGTAGCTGGTTCATCTCTTAGTTCTCTATTCTCTTCCATACATCTGCCTCTCTGTTTTTGTGCCAGTACCATGCTGATTTAATCACTATAGATTTATAGTATAGTCTGAGGTCTGGTAGCATTGTTCCTGCTTTGCTTTTATTTCTGAGTAGTGTCTTTGCTATTCAAGGTTTTTTCTGATTCCATATAAAACAAAGCCCATGGAACAAACTCCTAAATTAATCACATCTTAGGTCACAAGTCTAACCTCAGCAAATTTAAAAGAATAGAAATTATTCCTTGCATCTTCTCAGACCATCAAGGAATAAATGTTGAACTCAGTAACAACAGGAATCTGAATACTCATACAAAAACATGGAAACTAAATAACCTTATGCTGAATGATAGCTGGGTCATAGATAAAATTAAGAAGGAAATTACCAAATTTTTGGAACAAAATGATACTGAAGACACGAATTATCAGAACCTCTGGGATACTGCACAGGCAGTTCTAACAGGGAAATTTATTGCACTGCAAGCATTCCACAAGAGAACAGAAAGAGGAAGTTAACAACTCAATGGGACATCTCAAGCCACTGGAAAAGGAAAAACATTCCAATGCCAAACCCAGCAGAAGAAAAAAAATAACCAAAACTAGAACAGAATTCAATGAAATTGAAAACAAAAGGATAATACAACAGAGCAATAAATCCAAAAGTTGGTATTTTGAAAAGGTAAATAAAATAGATCAAACTTTGGCTAACCTAACCAGGAAAAAAAAGAGTAAAATCTCTAATTTTGTCAATCAGAAATGGTAAAGATGAAATAACAGCAGACTCCTCAGAAATTAAAAAAATCCTTAATGAATATTACAAGAAACTCTATTCTCAGAAATATGAAAATCTGAAGGAAATAGACCAATACTTTGAAGCATACCACCTTCCTAGACTTAGCCGAAATGAAGTGTAAATTTTGAACAGGCCTATATCATGTTCTGAAATAGCGTCAACTATACAAAATCTCTCTGAAAAGAAAAGCCTGGGACCAGATGGCTTTACATCAGAATTCTACCAAACCTTTAAAGAGGAACTAGTACCTATATTACTCAACCTTTTCCAAAATATAGAAAAGGAATACTACCCAACACATTCTATGAAGCAAACATTACCTTGATCCCTAAACCAAGAAAAGACCCAACAAGAAAAGAAAATTATAGACCAACATCACTAATGAATATTGATGCAAAAATATTCAACAAGATCCTAGCAAACAGAATTCAGCAATTCATCAAACAAATTATACACCATGACCAAGTGGGTTTTTCCCAGGGCCTCAAGACTGGTTCAATATATGTAAATCTATAAATATAATTCACATAAACAAATTAAAAAACAAAGACCATATGATTCTCTTAATTGATGCAGAAAAACTTTTGATAATATCCAGCATCTTTTAGTGATCAGAATACTTAAGAAAATGGGTATAGAAGGGACACTTCTTAAACTGATAGAGGCCATTTACAGCAAACTCACAGCCAATATCGTATTGAATGGAGTTAAATTGAAGGCATTTCCACTCGGATCAGGAACCAGGCAAGGTTTCCCATTATCTCCACTCCTTTTTAACATTGTAATGGAAGTCTTAGCCATCGCAATTAGGCAAAAAAAGGTGATCAAGGTTATCCATATTGGGTTAGAGGAGATCAAACTTTCACTCTTTGCATATGATATAATTGTATACCTGGAAAACAACAGGGATTCTACTACAAAACTCTTAGAAGTGATCAAGAAATACAGCAGCATCTCAGGTCACAAAAACAACACTCATAAATCTATAGCCTTTATATATACCAACAATAGTCAAGCTGAAAAACAGTCAAGGACTTTATTCCATTCACAGTAGCCAAAGAAGATGAAATATCTGAGAGTTTACCTAACAAAGAATGTGAAAGATATCTATAAAGAGAACTATGAAACTCTATGGAAAGAAATAGCTAAAGATGTTAACAAATGGAAAAACATACCATACTCATGGCTGGGAAGAATCAACATTATTAAAATGTCCATACTACCCAAAGCAATATACAATTTTTTTTTTTTGCAATTTTTTTTTTTGGCTGGGGCTTGTTTGAACCTATGACCTCCAGCATATGGGGCTGGACAATATACAATTTTAATGTAATCCCTCTTAAAGCTCCACTGTCATACTTTAAAGATCTCAAAAAATAATACTTCATTTCTTTGCTTTCTGTACTAGGGAACTCCTATTCATCTTTGAAGACTCTCAACTCAAGTATCATTTTGTTAAGAAACATTTCTTGATATCCAGTGGCAGAGCCTCTAGGATACATATGACTCATCATAGGGGTTTGACTTTACAAAGTTGTGGAAGATAATTGGTTAAACAGCTAAGAAGAGGTTGTTGTGTCTGCCTTCAAGGAGACAGTTGGAAAGGGAAGATGAGAAAGAAGGACAAACTGGGACCTGAATGGTGCCCACAAGGCTGAATTGGAAGACATATTGGTCTTCTGCCATCTCTAGACCTTCACCTTTGATGATGCAAGTGTCCTTTGACAGATGCTGATGCCCTATGTCACGATGCTTGGCATGTACTTGGCCCAAAGTCAGAGAAGCTGGAGGAGGACTGAGCAGGAGCTGGAGTCAGTGTACGTCTGGCTATTGCATTCCCCCTCCTGTGGGATCCCACAGCACCCTTGCCTGGATGCAGCCTCCAGGACCAGAAATGTGGCTTCTCTTCAGCCTGGCAAGCTGGGTCTGTGTGGTGGGTCCCGAACAGCGTATGTCCAGCTCATCTTGGCTGGCACAGGAGAAGCCCACTGGGACCTATAGCTTCCTTTTATGAGTGAGTAGCTCTCTGCAGGTGTGTCTCTACCACAAGAGGATACATGTTTTTGAGCAGGAAACATGTCTCATTGTCTCATTTATATTATGTAGCTAACACACCTAGCATGCTGTAAAGCATTTAATCAATGTTCAATAAAACAACTAATTATAAAACCCATATTCTTACAAACATCAACTTAACATTGAGTAAAAGGCATGTTTCATTAATATTTCATACATTTATTTCTTTTTTTATTTTTAATAATTTTATTAAATCATAATTGTGTACATTGGTGCAATCATGGGGCACAATGTGCTTACTTCATATACAATCAGAAATATTTTGATCGTACTGTTAGAGATAGCCTTCATGGCATTTTCTTAATCACTATATGAAATCATTGATATTTTACCTTTAATAAGTTTCACCAGTACCCTGCTAAGATGCACCGTAGGTGTGATCTCACCAATTGCCCTCCCTCCACTCATCCTCCCCTCTCCCCTCCCCTTCCTTTACTTTGCTAAGAAGAATGTGGGGAGGGAGAGGTTGGGTGGAGAGAGGGTAAATGGTGGGATCACACTTATGGTGCATCTTAGAAGGGTACAGGTGAAACCTACTAAGTGCAGATTGCAAATGTTTTCATACAATAAATGAGAAAATCCCATGAAGATTATGTCAAACAGTTGGATGAAAATATTTCAGATTGTATATGCAGCCAGCACATTGTACCCCATGAAAGCACTAATGTACACAGCTATGATTTAAAAATAAATAAATAAATAAATAAATAAATAAAATTTTTCAAAGCAGTATTTAAAAATTGCATTGTTTTTATTTTTTTTTTAAACTCAGCTCAAAAAGATTAAAACGTGCTTTTAAAATAGGCACGTAAATGTGTTCCTACTTTTGTATATGAACTTGGGTTTTATAACCAATGTAAAAACTGCCTTTGAATTATGTATAGTTCCACACCCTCAAAATCTCCACATTGATATTGATCAGCTAACTACCCTGAATAATTTTCTACGGTTATTATAAAATATTGATTGGCTCTGTCCTTCATTAAAACTTATTACAAGATACAGTGAGCCCCTTTTAGACATTCTTTTCTTTTTTTCTTTCTTTCTTCTTTTTTTTTTTTTTTGAGACAGAGTCTCGCTATGTTGCCCTTAGTAGAGTGCAATGATATAACAGCTCACAGCAACCTCAAACACTTGGGCTTAAGCGATTCTCTTGCCTGAGCCTCCCAAGTAGCTGGGATTATAGGTGCTGGCCACCACACCCAGCTATTTTCTGTTGTTGTTTAGCAGGCCAGGGCTAGGTTCGAACCCACCAGCCCTGGTGTATGTGGCTAGCACCCTGACGGACCCACCGTCCACTAGCGAGGTTCTGAGGAGGGGGCGCTGGGATGACATAACACACACACACACACACACATACACAGGGTAATGGACTCAGTCAGGCTGAGACTGAGACAAGACTTTATTTTCACCTTATTTCGACAACACTTTATCTTTCTTCCAGACTTTTACACTCTCACAGGGAAGAAGGTCATTTAAGGTTCTCTTTGGCATTCTCTTACTCCTTGGGAACTGCTATGCTGTTTATCTTAAAACTGCCATGCTGTTTATCTCTAGTTCTGAGCATCTGGACTTTTTACTCCCTGTTTTGGCTTCTGCCAGTTTCTTCTCAGTGAAGGTCAAACCTCAGTCATAGCAGGAGCAAAAGCGGGGGGAGTCCCCTGCAGCTTCCCACATATCCCCCTCCCTTATTATTTTTTTTATTATTATTGGGGATTCATTGAGGGTACAAGAAACCATGTTACACTGGTTGCATTTGTTAGGAAACGACCCTCTTACAATCGTGTTTTGCCCCCAAAAGGTGTGGCACACACCAAGACCCCAAGACCCCACCCCCCTTACTCCTTCCCTCTCTCTGCTCTTCCTTTCCCCATCCCTCCCTCATTCTTCCTCTCTCTGCTCTCCCCTT
>CAUYON010094613.1:0-34415 GCA_963573935.1 Arctocebus calabarensis
CTACCCAAGGTGACAGCTTGAGGCTCTGTCTCAAAAAAGAAGAAGGAAGGAAGGAAGGAAGGAAGGAAGGAAGGAAGGAAGGAAGGAAGGAAGGAAGGAAGGAGGGAGGGAGGGAGGGAGGGAGGGAGGGAGGGAGGGAGGAAGGGAGAGAAGGAAGGAAGGAAGGAAGGAAGGAAAGGAAGGAAGGAAGGAAGGAAGGAAGGAAGGAAGGAAGGAAGGAAGGAAGGAAGGAAGGAAGGAAGGAACTCAGGCACTACATTTGAGCAACTCCTAACAGGGTGGTGCCTGTAGCTCAGCAGGTAGGGCACCGGCCACATACACCGAGGCTAGCAGGTTCAAACCTGGCCTGGGCCAGCTAAAACAACAATGACAACAACAACAACAACAACATAGCCGGTGTTGTGGCGGGCACCTATAGTCCCAGCTACTTGGAAGGCTGAGGCAAGAGAATCACTTAAGCTCAAGAGTTTGAGTTTGCTGTGAGCTGTGATGCCACGGCACTCTCCCCAGGGCACCAGCTTGAAACTCTGTCTCAAACAAACAAACGAACAAAAAACTCCTAACAGATAGGCCAGTGTCATTTCCTTACTCAAGAATAGTGGCTAATTTCTGACTCCCTCCAGAATTGTCTCCCTCAATTCATCCTAAAAATGATCTTCTATGGGGTCTTTTCTTTAAAAAATCTGAAATGTAAACTTCCAGGACTTGTCAGGAGTTTTCAGATGTTGTTCCCAAACTCTTCCTACCCACCCCACCCTCTACTCCCACCCAACACCAGCATTTCTTCAGCTGAAAAAAAAAATGTTAAAGCTTCTTACTGGAATTTGTTGTATGTCATTAAAATCCCCAACAAGTAAAATGTGAGCTTGGCACAAATAATCAGTATTGTTTTGTATCACACTCAGAACAGTGAGTTACAATGTGACAGATTTCTTTCTAACCAGGCTCCTAGTGATTTCCCTGAAATCTGATTGAAATTCAGAATCTAGGAAAAATTTTGCAAGACCAGTGATATGTAATTTGTATTGAGAACTATTTCAACCTGGGTTCCAAAGTCAGGAAATGTGGAAGGAGCGGGGAATGTGGTCCAGATGTTGTGTAGCACACTTTAATTCGTGTATTCTTCTTCTCTTTTCCTCCTTCTTTCTTCTTTTCCTTTCTTCTCCTTCCTTCTCTTCCTTCATCTACTGAATCTAGTGGCCAAAATGAGTTGGCAATTGTTGAAAATTGAGGCTGGAGGTGGGTTCATACAGCATCATTGTTCTTTCATCGACACTATTGTGCATGTTTGAAACTTTCCATAATTAAAAAAAAAAAGAAGAGGAAAGGAAAAAGGAAACCAAGAAAAATGATCCCGGCTCCTCTAGTATCTGGCTGTTCTCAGATTAAAAGACCCAGAGAACTAAACAGAAGCAGGAATTACATTTAGTTCAAACACATTTTCCTTGGAGGAAAGTGTTTTCTTGGAACCGGAACAACACACTTAAAAACTGTTTTAACATGATTCAGCCTGGCAGGAAGGAGAGATGGCAGCCACACAAAACGGTTGAGAAAGCTAGGACATATAGTTAGCGGCCAGTGGAGGTAGTTTCCAAATATAAATAGACGGTTGAAAGATTAGAAAAATAGACCCAAAGCAGTGATCCTGAGATTAGTCACATGGCTGCCACACATTTCGTACTTTACCCGGGGGCATGGAGGTAGCTTTAGGTTCTCAAACATTCTAGTTACTATGAGAACTATAGTTAAACATTGTAGTTACTATAGTTCCCTTTTGGGGGAACTCCTTATCCAACCCTTTCCAAACAAGCAGAATGTACAACCAGGCTTAGAGCAAATTTCTGCCTATTCAGATTTTCCAGGGGAAAAGAGGAATGTACATTGGGCAGATTATTTTGCCTCTCTCGTCACGCCGGGGTAAGCTTCCTAGGCCAGCTAATTCTCCCTCAAGGTCTGGCAGCTCCCAGCCGCCAGCTGGGCCAAGCAGAGCTCCTTCCTCCCCTACCAGACCTGTGGCCTTGAAGATTCCCTTCCCAGTGGGGTGGTGACCAGCTGAGCACAGGCCGAGTGCTCCAGTGCCCCGGCAGTTCAGAGGATAAGGAAGCAACAGGACACTTGAGGGTCCCCGGGAGACCAGCAAGTTCCGTCCGGCCTAACATCCTGTCATCTCCAAGGACCGCCCAAGTTCTGGCCCATCCGGTAATCTGTCTCCCCTGTGTACTCTTACACCCCACTGTCCTGTGGGGCTTTCTCGGGGACTCCAGACTCTCCTGCACTCATATCAACGTTCTCCACGGGGCTGTTGGGACCCTTATTTCTTCTTTGTCTTCAGTCTTGAAAGAATGCCTACCCTAATGGAAATCCTGCTTTTTAGAGTAGCTGGGTTCTCCCCCTTCCACATGTCACCCACTGGGTTGGGGACTCATTATACCAAGGTTACACCAACACTTCACGACCACTGGCCATCTCTTACTCTCTCCTTTGGGAGAACATCCTGCTCTGTGGAGTCTTTGACAGTCTAAGATTCTTCTTCCCATGCCATCATCCTTGCTGTCCTTTGTGTGATGATCTGGTGACAGCTTCTTTCCCATGACTCCAGATAAATTAAGATATATGTGTGTATGTGTGTATATATGAGAAAGAGAGAGAGGGGTGGGGGAGAGAGACAGATACCCTGGCTGCAATATCCAATGACTTGGATTCTAATTTGGGTTTGTGTGACTTCAGCCAAGTTATTTAACATTTTTAGCCTTGTTCACTCTTCTATAAATTGTGGATTATGGTACTTCCTATGGCATATGGTTGTTGTGAGGATTGTATGAGAAGATCCACGTAACGTGTCTAGCACACTTCCCTGGCTATTATCACATTTGGGCTGCTAGCCTTTCTTCCCAGATCTCACCATCTTTTTGTTCAGTATTCAGTGTTCTTTGGATCCACACAGCCCATTCTTGACTGAACTCCTGGTTTCTGGGGTGTTTTTCTCCACGATATGCCCGTCCCACTTTATGGCAACCTGCTCCTCGTCCACCTGCTCCTTCTCTCTGACGGGGTCACCTCTTCCCTAGACACTGTATGCTTATCTTGCTGTCCCACTAGCCTGGAACTCTTCAACCTTGGCCAGACGGTTCACTTTCCCTGAGATTGACCAAGGCTGTGATACACATGTGATTCACCCTGTGGGAATGTCATATTTGTTCTAATGGCTAAGTTTTCCATAATTCGCCCATTATACAGATCGATATGGGTTAAACCACTTCCTCTCACCCCCTACAAACCAGAGTGCATGGGAAAAATGTGATAATCTCCCACTCAGCTGGAGATTTGGCCTTCAGTCAGTAATGCCCTTAATCCCTGGAGGTGAGTTGTCTATAACACAGGCCTGGTGGGGAGGTGAGGTGGCATTTTTCAGTGGCAATGACTCAGTGGCTGGGAAACAAGGAGGCTGCAAGACGGTCTTTGTCATCTGGATTGAGGGCAGGAGCTCGGATGGGGGCTGGGACAGAACCTAGGAGCAGCACTCTGCTTTCCGTGCTTCCGTGATTTTTTTGGTTCCTCTTTAATCTTTCTTTAGTACCTTTGGAAACCAGTTCCATTTCAATGCAGCTGAAACACAGTAAGGATCAAGGATTTTGTTCCAGCTGGGGTTAGATTTTGCAGATGAGCTCATCTTTGGGAGGCAAAGGGAGTCACCTGTGGGCTCACTAGGGCCTTGCAGACTGTGGCACAGAGCTGGTAACCTTTCTGTCCCAGGGATGTGGAGAGCCAGGAAATTTGGAGAGAAAGCTTGGTCTGTGCCTGATCTTCCCATCATTCCAAGATGTGAAGCCTCTTTCCTGGAATGGAATGTCAAAGAAGGAAGAAATTCTTGTGGGTTTCGGAAAATCAGAACTTGACAATACGCTTGTACCATTTTGTTTAAGTTTGTATAAATTCTCAGAACATCAGAGACATTTCTATACAAAATGCAGAAAGGGTCCTCCAAAGGCAACTCTTCATTTAATGTTGGAGCATTGAGGTTTTATTCATTTTGTATTATAGGTGGAAAATGAAAAATAAAAGATAATTATAGGAAACTTGTAAGAGGCTACACAAGGAGTTGGCAATCTGTCTTCTACTTTAGGACAAGATGCTTACCTTGTCTTAGACAGGAAAAAAGAGGGGGGAAAAAGAAGACACAGAAATAAACCTTTAAAACTTTGGACTTTGTCAGTTAAATCACATAGACATTCCCAGAATTCCATTGTACTTTTTCTGAATTCTGTTGTAAGTGTTAATTGCCCAGGGCTGTTGGAACAAAATACTAAAAACAGGGGGCCTTAAAAAAAACCCAGAAATTAATTTTCTCACAATCCTAGAGGCCAGGAGTCTGAAACAAGGTGTGGGCAGGGCTGGTTCCTTCTGGAGTTTCTTACATCTCTCTCAGCTGTTGTGTGGGTGGCTGTTGGCAACCCTTGGTGTTCCCTGGCTTGAAGGCGCGTCACCCCAGTCTCTGCCTCTGTGGTCCCGGGTGTTTTCTCTCTGCATCTTTGCATCACATTTCCCCTCCTTATAAAGACGGTGGCCATGTTGGATTACGGCCACCTAAAGACCTCAGTTTAACTTAACTGCATCTGCAAAGACCCTCTTTCCAGTAGGGTCACACTTATGTGAGATGAGGGAGAGAGGAGAGCGGTTAGGATTTCAACTTTTTGTGGGAAAGGGTACCATTCAAGTCAAAACACTGACCAAGTTAAAAAAAAAAAGAAAAGAAAAGAAATCTTTACTTTCTTGGCTGACTGGGCACTGTGAGCTCTCTGAGTAAGGCCTCTCAGTGGCTGCATTAACTGGACTTGCCAGGACGCTCAGGCAGCAAGGGGTTTGGGGACCTGAATTGTGCTGCTGCAATGTCGGTCCTGAGTCCCATCACGCCTTCTCCTAGACCTCAGTTCTTCAACTCCAAGCACCCAAAATGTATTTTTACTTTAATGAATAAATAAAGTTCTTTACAAAAATGAAAAATACTGAATGTTCTTTCAAGCCTCTTGCACTCACTTCATTTGCCCTCCCTTCTGTGCCACAACGAGGGCACGCACTTGACCTTGTGTAGCTCAGGGGTCTTCTAAGAGGTCGCAACCTTCCTCCGGTGGAGTCCACTCCTAACATCAGACTCATTATGAAATTAAATGTCCTCCACTTTTAAATCTCATTTTCAAGCTTCTATGAGGGGTTTAAATTGTTTTGTTTATGAATCTCAGCAGGGGCGGTGGGGGGTTGAGCAGTGGCAGGGGGAGAGGAGAATGTTTTCAGCCGAGCAGAGCAAGGAAAGGTTGACATTTACAAGCCCCGCATGTTATCTCTGGCCTGATGCTCTCCTTGCGCATTCCTGGGTGGGTTCAGGTTTCCTGAGCACATGCTTACTGACCTTAAGAAGGGCCAATTCTGGGTGCCTGGAGCTAGCTACTTTTTAACTTCTGCTGCCAGAAAACGGATTTTTCTTCCCTCAGCAAAAAGTGCCTTTTTCCCCCTGTTTTTGCCTAAACAGAACTGAAAACTAACGACCTCTCATTTTGCAGAGACAATTCACTTTTGACAATATTAACAAAATGACCTGAGTGTACACAATTAAGTGCTTTGACTGCAGTGCCCCCTAGTGGATACTTTGATGCTACACAACATTCACACTGTTGACCCAATTTTCACAGAAATTAAGAATAATTTTTTTAAATTTATTTTTTATTAAGTCATTTGTACATAGATCATAAATACATTTATGTCATTACGGGATTCAATGTGTTGATTATTTGTACAAATTGGAGTGTTTACATCCTACTAATCAACATAGCCTTTACCTCCTTTACCCAATTACAGAAATTAAGAATACATTTTAACAAACTCATTTTCAAAAATGGGTTTCTCTTTTATTTTTTTTTCCAATTAAGGTTCACTTTGATACACAACCAGACTGTGTACATGTGTAATTCTCTAACTGCTGACAGGTAATTTTCTATGCACCCCAACTTCCTCATCTCAGAAGAACAGGGAGAAGTAATAAAATGGGCACATAAGAAATCACCATCAGGGCTCCCAACTGTGGCTGGTCACATGATATATGTGTCTAGAAAGCCACAATGCTGAAAAGGGCACTAAAATGAGGATTTGAAACTGAGATTATTATGATTTAAAAAATATTAAAAGCAGGATAGGGATTCAAACTCAGTGAAAATCTGACGTATATTGTATTTTATGCTAGAGAAGCTTGTGACAGCTCGTGTCCTGCCTGGGACTTTATCCCTCGTGGATTCAGCTAAGATGAGGCTGTCCAGCTCTCTCATTCTGGTCTCACTGGGGTGGAGGCGAAGGTCCCGGACTCCCCTTCCCAGGGCAGCAAAACTGGAGAGTCCTACATGAAGCACAGCTTTGGAGGGGTCTCAAGGCTTCTCAAGAGCAATTGTAAAGCTGCTGTAGAAATTCCTAGGCTTTGAGGTTTTACAAAAAAGCCAAAAACTAAAGACAGGTTTTAATGGGCGATTTTAAAAGCAGTCCAATTTAGAACTGTGTTTCTAAAACACAGTCCAATTGTGTTTCTTTACACAACTTTTTTCCAAGTGATGGCATTAAAAATAAATGAATAATCAAAAAAAACTACCATCACCTGTCACCATTAACTCAGCATGAACACTTTAATGTGAAAACATCCGATACAGTTCTTTTATAGGGACTTTGTTCTCCCCCCAGAATGTTTTATATATGTGTTACATGTGTGCGTATGTATGTATATGTGAGTACACATAATCATCTTTACTTTCTTTCATTGTTTGTCCTGAACTGGCAGCTGTCTATGGATTGGCAGTTGGGGATCAGTGTGAGAACGCTGGGCCTGAACTTTCATGTTCCTGTATGTGATTCGGGAAAAGCCTTCACTAAATTATTTGAAATTAGGAATCAGGACTGTGTTGCTGTTGTAAGGAAGGATTTTGCTCTCTGGAGTCACGGAACTTGCTTCCTGCTGGCCGTGGTACGTTGTGGAGAGCACGTGAGAGGGTCCAACCTTAGATCCTTTTTGGAACCACAGGACCTATGTGCGTGCATAATTCCCCCCAGGTTAGTGCAGAACATGACTCATGACTCATTCCAGATAGAGGGGGAGGTGTCCTCACGTTCAGGACCTCAGAGGAAGTATTCCAAAGCCTTCCTGGACACTGCATTCCAATGCTTAGGAATGCTCACGCTCAAAAAGGAAATTTACAGACCTTTAGAATCAGGGATTTAGAACCAGAATAGGCCTAAAGTCACTTGGTTGAGTGTTCTCATATTACACAATGCATAAATAGCCTCAAAGAGGCAAAGGACACGCAAGACTTTGGTAATATTGTCTTTGGAGAAACTGACAGTATTCTGTATTTGACGAATAAAACCCAATCCTGCAGCCTTGAACAGGAAACACACATCTCAGTGGAGACCGGTGGGGGCTTGGGCCCCTTGATGCTAATCTCAACCCTAACCCCAATCCCCTGAGATACAAAGTATCTCTCTCACCTTTCAGCTGAAGAAAAGTCACCATTTCCCCTCTTCAGAGCCTTCACCTGTGGGCTCGGGCCCATTATTTTATTTTCCAAGCTTCTTTATTCATGCTCACATTTTTTACTTGTGATTTAAAGACTTTATTTTATAAATATTTAACTGCTTGATTTTTTTTACAGATTTAATGTTATTTTCACATGTTGTTCCAAATAGGCCACAATATTCTAATGCCCACTTGGCACTGAACATTTACACGATTTATACATTTTGTTTCTTTGTGCATTTTAAGAGTCTATACCTTGCATCCTCTAACTTGTGTATAGCTGTATTTGCTGTGTGTCCTTGAGATTGCTTTGTTTTGTCTTGCTAACCTTTCAATGAGCTGTATTTTTGGACTATTTAACTCTGTTTGTTGGTTTGGGACAATGTTTCTGTAAAGTCTCCTCAAAAAGATATAGCCAGATCTGAATCCCTGGAACATAGGAATGTTACTTTGATTGGAAAAAGTGTTTCTGATATAATTAATGATCTTGAGATGAGTAAATCACCCATTGACTTTGGTCCCCTAAAGTCAATGACAAGTGTCCTAATGAGAGACACACATGGCAGAGATACACAGAGGAGAGACTGGAGTGATGCGGCCCCCAAGCCAAGGATTGCTGGCAATGACCAGAAATCCTGACAGCCCCAGGAGCAAGAGGAGGGAAGAGACGGATTCCCACCCAGGGCCACTGTGGGCAGCGCAGCCCTGCCACCACCTTGATGCTGGACTTCTGGCTTCCAGACCTGGAAGAGGGAAAATCTCTATTGTTTTAAGTTGCAAAGTTTGTGATAATTTGTTATGGCAGCCCCAGAAAACTAATATAGTCTCTAATCTGCCAAACTATATTTAAGGTATTTCCTATAAGATGTAAATCACTTTTCTCATATTTCAAGTTATTTCCCAACCACCAACTTTTGAAAAGTATTATTTCATCTATCAGGTCAAAAATATCGATCATTTAGTATAACCTAGTTATTATATTTTATTGGCCGATTTATGGGCTGTGTCTAGAATTGGAGAATTCTGTGTCTTTACCAGTTAACAGAAAACAAATTGGTTTATTTCTAAGTCACAAATTTTGTAGTAAAAACCTGGAAAACATATAGAATTGAATAACTGGACATTTTGAAAGGAAATATGAGTCATGCGAAGGTGTATTTGAGTGTTTACACTAATTGTACTCTTGCAGTTGTTAGTACATGGTTGGGAGCTGGCCTTGCCGGGCTGGAATCCATCTTTAACAATTGGTCATGGGCTGTTATTCTCTTTGGACCTTGATTTCCATATCTGGGAAATGGGTATAATAGTGGTACAACTCATAGGGTTTTTTTGGTAAGGGTTAAGTGAGGTGATAGGTACAAAATTCTCAGAACAGCACCAGAACATGACGAGCACCATAGAAGTGCTTTTATGCCTTAAACATTTAATTGGGTTGAAAGCTCCTTAAATATGTTAGGAACTGAACTTTTATAATTATAAATTATTCCTTTGGAAATAGAAAGTGCTGCACGTCATAGCCCTGCATGTGGGGGTTTCAGCAGCATTGTTTATATTTGGATAAACACTCAATGATATATTTATGTTGCCAGTATTAATTATTGTGCTTCATGCTGTGATAACTCTGTTCAGCAGGCTGTATAGTCACAAGTGCCCTCATTTATTAAGCCAACTACCCTGGCTTACACCACTATGAAAAGTTTTAAAAAGTAACCCGAAGCTAACATAGGAAGTACTTCAAGGTGTCTCTCTGACCTCAGTGAGCGGACTTGTCATCAGCTTTCACCTAAAGGCACATTTATGCTTACCCCGAGGTCTGACTTCGGTAACAGTGGATGGGATGCTTCTCCCTGGTCATTTAAAATTCTTTACCCATCTCATTGTGAAGGTTAGCTGATCACCATTGGTTCTGTGTTTTCTTGTCACCTGTCTGTCTTCCTCTGTTTACACCACATTCAATGTTGTTTTTTCCAGGAATCCTTTTAAGGTACTTGCCCCTTTTTTGAGAGTTCATTAAACTAAAACATGAACCACGTGCACTGCACAGCATGACGGTACCCGTTGAGAGAACATGGTATCCTTCACTATATTCAATGTCTGAAAGCAGAAGCCCAATGGGCTCTTGTTGGCTCTCATTGTGTGACGTCCCACTCTTTGAAGAATCCAAGAAAACCCAAGTCAGATCTTACCTCTCCAAAAAGTCATCCCTTATCACCTCGAGGCAGCAGTGAGCTTTCCTCCTCTGACGCCGCAACTATTCTTTTGGCTATTAGTCCTGCTGCCCGTTGAGTTATCGTCTACTCTGGTCTTTAAGAGTTGTTTAAACTTTTATTATTCTTATTCTATTTTTACATGCTAGTATCTCATATCCCCAAGTGGATTGGTCATTTCTTTCTTTTTTTTTTTTATTGGTAATTTCTTGATGATGAACCTGCCTTTTACCACTTTAAAAAAAAAAATTAACTCTAGAATATCAAGGTAACGATGTGCACAGAATTTAAAATGTTTTCTATACAAAAGAACTTACAGTGGAAAACATCATTCCTCCTCATCTTCCTTTTCCCCTTCCTTAGAGGTATTTTCTGGCCTTTCTGAGTTGGTTCTCCTGGAAAGCCCCTCCACATTTCACTGCTGTCCACGTGGTTCTGGCGTTGTCCCCCGTAGAACTTCTGCTGAATTCTGTTACGCAACATGAGCATAGGGTGCTCTAATAGCTCTCTGTCCTAGCTGTCCTTTCTCTTTTTCATCCTTGCATTTTCCTAACATATGGTAATTTATTCTTAAATTATTAGTTTGTAGTTACATTTCAATAACTGCATAAATGGGGTTTGCCACAGAGGCAAACAGGGAATATGAGCTAATTTCTTTTTATAAACTTTTGTTTTTCCTAGAGGTGCTGCATTTTCACATTCGTTTTCTTGTCTCTGAAACAATCATTACTTCTTGTTTCCAAGCCTCTATCAGTATTATTTTCCATGTTCTCAAATGTATCATACAGCATGGTCATAAAGTTCAGGTGCAATTTAAAATAGTGTGCCATTTTCAATCGCACACAGACTTTACAGCCACCCTGTATCATGTTTTGGTTCCCAGATTTGATCTGGATTTGCTGTTGTCTGGATTGTTGCCCTGTTGTTATTCCCCTTTGGTGCTGTCCTGGGTTGGACACTATCCTTTTTGGATTTCATGTCTCTCTCCTCCTATGTTTTGACCCTCATTTTGATGGTTTTTTGTAAGTCCTTTTTGTTTTTCAATGTTTATGTCTCATAAATATAATTTGTAAATACCTTGAAAATAATGTAAAGAGAATAAGATGGTATCTGTTCTTCATAACTAGACAAGTTACATTTCTTAAGAGGGCTTTCCTGACCATGGTATGTATGTATGTATGTATGTATATATTTAATTTCAGATTGACATGAGGGTACAAATGTTTAGGTTACATTGTTTTTATTTCTAAGGTAATGTTCAAGTTGTATTTGAGCCCTTCACGGTATACTGTATACCCTTACTCTGTGTACATGAGGTGAGAAATTAGCCAATCACCTTCTCTCCTCTCCTTTCCCACCCACCCCCTCACTAGAATACACTTGTGTTTTTCTTTTGTGTGAGTGAGTAGTTGTTTATATATTGGTTTCATGTTGGTATTGAGTATATTGGATATTTGCTTTTCCATTCTTGTGATACTTTACTAGGAAGAATGTGTTTCAACTCCATCCAGGTAAATACAAAAGATGTAAAGTCTCCATTTTTTTAACGGCTGGTTAGTGTTCCATACATATACATATACCACAGTTTACTAATCCAGTCATGAGTTGACGGGCACTTGGGCTGATTCCACATCTTGGTGATTGTGAATTGAACTGCAATAAACATTTTAGTGCAAATGTCCTTGTGGTAAAATGAATTCTTTTTTCTTCTGGATAGATACCTTGTAATGGTAGTGCAGGATCAAATGGAAGGTCTGCTTTTAGTTTTTTGAGAATTCTCCATACTTCTTTCTTTGAGGATGACATGATCTTATACCTGGTTTTTATAAGTCTTAAAATAGTCTTTTCTTTTCATGTATAGATTAGCTGGGTATAATAATAGATTAATGGCTTGGCATGGTAGCTTATGCCTATAATTCCAGCACTGTGGGAGGCTGTGTTGGAAAGATCACTTGAGTCCAGGAGTTTGAGACTAGCTTGGGCAACATAGCAAGACCCGCCCATCTCTATTAAAAAAATTAAAAATTATCTGAGCATGGCGGTGCACACATATAGTCCTTTGCTACTTGGAAGGTTGAGGTGGGAGGATTATTTGAGCTCATGAGTTTGAGGTTTCAGTGAGCTATGATCATTCTACTGCACCCCAGCCTGTGTGACAGTGAGATCCAATCTTTAAAAATCAAAAAAGTACTAGATTAAGAGTAATTTTCCTTTATTTATTTATTTAACTTGAGATTGATCTGAGGGTACAAACATTTAGGTTACATTGTTTTCATTTCTAAGGTAAAGTTCAAGTTGTATTTTTGCATTTGAGCCCAGAAATTTGAGGTTACAGTGAACTATGATCACGCTACTGCACCCCAGAATTTTAAGAGTCTTATATTCTTAGTATGACACTCTGATCCTTAATTCCACTTGTCTATTTTATCTCTGGAAGTCTCTAGCATCTATTTCCTTTTTATCTCTGGGGTTCTGAAATTTCAGGATGGTGTGCTTTCCTGTGTTGTTTTCATTAATTGTGCTTGGCATGTAGTATCCCTTCTAAATTTGGAAACTTGTGATGTTAAGTTTTGGTGGAAATTTTCTATAATCTTTTTGGAGTAAGTTTATCCAGTGATGTTTCTAGTGAAGGGCCAGGGAACTTGGAGGTGTTGCTTCTATTGGATAATTGGGAGAGAAACCCTGCAACTTTTGGTTTCTCCTGCCTCCAAGTCCTCAGCCTTGGTTAGTGGCTTTCAAATCATCCTGTGAAAGAATTATATTGTTAGATCATTTTCCTTTCCTTTTACAGGGCCAGTTGAAGGAGTATGGTGAACTCTCTGACTGGGTGGAGTTTGTGATGGTTCATCTGGGGTGAAAGAATCAGTGGGAACTGCCTGTCAGACTCCATATCACTTGGGAAATTTGTTGCTAACATGCAAACGCTCAAAACTGTATTAAGAACACTAATTTGACCTCAACTGGAAAGTAAAATTGCATTCTTCAGGGCATTAGAAGGCATCTTCTTACATTCTTAGCATGCAGAGATGGCAAGGGGATTTTAAAAATAATTCTAATTTTCACATCACATAGGCCTTGCTTTGTTATTCTACTTGAGCATAGGTAGGGGAGTGTGAATTTTCATTCTTAGATGCTAAGGACTCAATATCTTAAGTGAAAGAAGAAAATTATTCAATAAAACTGAATTAAAAAAATAGAATATCAAGGCTGGGGATGGTGGCTCATGCCTGTAATCCTAGCACTCTGGGAGTCTGAGGCAGATGAATTGCTTGAGCTAAGAGTAAAAGACCAGCCTTAGCAAGAGCAAGGCGCTGTCTCTACTAAAATAAAAATAGAAAAACGAGCAGGCCTGAAGTCCCAGCTACATGGAAGCCTGAGGCAAGAGGATGTCTTGAGCCCAAGAGCTTGAGGTTGCTGTGAGCTATGATGCCATAGCAGTCTAGCCAAGGCAACAAAGTAAGACTCTATCTCCAAAAAAAAAAAAAAAAAAGAAAGAAAAAGATTTAGAATATCTTAGGTTAAGTAATTTCTTTTGATTAGTTATGTTTAACACTCAAAGAAATGTGTACCCTGTGACTATCAGAGGCCACAAAGGCAGAACAGCAGTGTCAGGGCAATTAACATTAATTGTCCTGTAAATGTCCTTGAGTATCCATTCCAGGGGTGGCACTTAATCAAATCAAATACACTTTCCATGGCTTTCCTAGAGGATGTCTTAGCCTCTTTTTTTTTGAGACAGAGCCTCAAGCTGTCACCCTGGATAGAGTGCTGTAGCATCACAGCTCACAGCAACCTCCAATTCCTGGGCTCAAGCGAGTCTCCTGCCTCTGCCTTCCAAGTAGCTGGGACTACAGGCGCCCGCCACAACGCCCAGCCATTTTTTGGTTGCAGCCGTCATTGCTGTTTGGTGGGCCTGGGCTGGATTCGAACCCGCCAGCTCAGGTGTAAGTGGTTGGCGCCTTAGCCCATTGAGCCACAGGTGCCGAGCCTTTCTTAGTAGCCTCTTTATTGGACTCTAAATCCCATTTTAAACCTTTCAATGGTACCAACACCTTGTAAGGGAAATTAGATAATGTGTTTTTACCATCAACATGGCAGAAATAATGAATGAATGACTAATAATCAGTAATATTAATAACTTAATTACTATTAATTACTTAATAATAATTCCTTAAGATAGATCACACTTGGAGCTAAATATTTCGTATTACTCCCAAACCACCATACTTGTATTAGACCATTTAGATTAAATTATGCTACACTAAAAATTAGCCCCCAGACCTCAAAGACTTAGACCAATTCACATTTATTTCTCATCCACAGGACATGTCCATTGTGGGGCAATATCACAGGGTGCCCAGAAAGTAGAACAGCAGTTGGGCAGATGTTAGTAAGTAGTCTTGAGGTGAAGAGTAAGGAGGGATGGGGAACCAGGAGCTCGTTCTCAAACTTTAGTTCAGAAGTAGCATTTCCCTTCAATCCAATGGCCAAAGCAAGTCACAGGGTTACTTCTCAGCTCACTGGGGAAAGGAGATTTATCCTTCTATGCGGAGGGGCATCTCAAATCACAGGGCCACTTCTGATATCACTGGGTGGGGGAATACAATCCTCCACCAGGGAGGGGTAGTGGCAAACATTTTAGAAGTCCAATGCACTATCCATTGCATGACAGAGCACAGGGTGGCAAATATTTTAAATAAAACAGCCTACCACAGGTAGATATGATCATTATCTGCATTTTACCGATGAGGAAAATGAAGCGAGGGAAGGTTGCCATCCAATTCTGCACCCCTACAAAGGAAGCCATGGATTTGAAAACCGAAAAGATTGTTAATTAAAATTCAAGCAAAGCAAAACAAAACACAAATGCAATGTTGAAGATGTAATCACCCACAAGACTTAGAATCAAACCCTGTATGCCATTTAAAAAAAAGAAAAAATTAATTTTCAACATTCTCAAGTGTAGTTGAGAAAGAAAAATAAAATGTTAAGATATTATCTACAAGAAATAACACCAACAGATTTATTTTCCGAAGGAACAATTTATTCTTATTTATACAAATGAAATTCAGGTCCTAAAGTCTGGATGTCAGACACCTTAGGTGATTTCGTAGAGGATTCTCTTCCATTTTGGGAATTCTCTTTGACTTACAATTATCATTGACTTTGAAGTTTGCTATATATGAAAAATAGCTGAGAGGCAGTTAAGTATTGTTATTTTAAGAGGAAACAATTTTTAAAAGAACATACTTTCATATCATCTTAAGCTTTTGGGTACCTACCTAATCTTTGTCTTTTATTTATTTTCTCATGATTGCATAAAGTCTTGTCTGTCACAAGACAAACAAACACATGCGCATCCTAATGCTGCACTGTGCTTTCCAGTTTATCGGGATGTTCTCTTAACGGACTTCACTGTTCTGGGCTTAGCATTTGTTAGCCAAGCAGACACTGTTTTCTTGATGAGCCTGCCACCTTGTGGTCATTTGTAAAACCAGACCGACTTATCTACCGTATATACTTAATGAGTGCCTGACGTTACCAAGCACCGTTCTAGACTGAGTTTACAACAGAGAATGAAATGGACGAAAGCCCGTGCTCTTCTGGAGCACATAGCATAAGAACGTGGGTATAAGATTTAATATTTAGAAACATGGACCCGTTAATATAATATCCTATCTACGTTGTTTTCCTGTCCCCATAAAGGCCAGACCTTTCCTGTTTTTATTCTGCCCACCCTAAGACCCCTTGCCTTTTTAAGGACTCAAAGATTTGGCGTCAGCAATTATCTCTTTTTCCAATATCAATTGCTCCCTTGCAAAGCTCCCCCGACATAGAGTTCTTCTGGACTTCATTAAAGAAAATTTTTTTTTTTTTCGGCTGGGAGAGGCAGCTCAGGCCTGTTATCCTACCTCTCTGGGAGCTGAAGGTGGTGGATCATATGAGCTATACCCTAGGCATGACCTGGTATTTGGAAAACACTTCTCTACTAAAAATAGAACAAACAAACAAACAAACATAAACATAGCTGGGCTTCTTGGCAGATACCTGTAGTCTCAGCTACTCTTGAGCCCAAGAGTTTGAGGTTGCTGCGAGCTAAGATGACGCCATGTTAATGTACCTATGGACAGAGTGAGACTCTGTCTCAAAAAAAAAAAAAATTGCCACCAATGCCCAATTCTCTCTAGCCAAGGCTGCTCCTTGTCACAGTCAAACTGCTCACAAGTTTTGTCTGTGTTCACTGTCTCTATTCATTTCCACTCGCCTTAATCCAGGGCCTCTGTCATCACCACTCCCTGGAGCCTGTCCATCCTGGGCCACACGCCACACCCAGGCCCAGACCCTCCCCGGTCCTTGTCCACCTCTCTGTCTATAAAGGAGCCCCGCCCCTGCCTTCGTCTCCTCCCAGCTGGGCTTAGAACTGGCTGCTCTGGCTCCGCCCACCGCCTCCTCCTCCCACCTGCAGGGCTGCGCTGGCTGTCCGGGACCATTCGTTAGAGAAACTGGTCTTCATTATCAGCCCGGCATTCCTCAGAGAGGATCACTGGCTGAAGCCACCTTATTCTTTTTATCCTTTGTGTCCACAAGAACCTCATCTGCCCTGATTTTTTGCTGAATTCCCAGCACTCAGGGATAGTTTCTGGCATTTAGTAGATAGGCCATAAATATGTTCTGTCTGCACGTGTGTAGACCTCATATTGCAGTCATGACCACTCCTACCATGACCAGCCCTAGGCATAACCTGGCATTAGGAAAACAGAATTAGGACGGGCTCTGAGAACTGCATGCCTGCAGAATTGTGTTTTGTACTTGGGGAGATCCTTTAACCTTAGTGTGTTTTAGATTCCTAATTTGTAGAATGAGGGGATTGGACATTGAAGATGACAATGACCTACCCACTTTGGGATGCGATCCGATTAATTGGCAGTAGAATTTGGGATATATTATCACACAGGATTTTTTGACCGCAGAAACACTGCTTTGATTGTTTGATAGTGATAGATTATCAATGTCTACCCTGGATGTGGAAGGCAATGTGGCTGTGTATTTTTAGACGACATGGTTTCTTTCAGCTCTAAATGTCAAAGAGTGATTTAAAAACACAGCCTCACAAAACATAGTCGTTTCAATTTAATTTTAGATTTGAACTAGACCTTTGAAGGGTTTTCAAGTTATAAACCACATTTTTGGAGAATTTATCTAAGATACATGCAAATGAGATTTGAACTAGACCTTTGAAGGGTTTTCAAGTTATAAACCACATTTTTGGGGAATTTATCTAAGATACATGCAAATGAAGCTGCTCCTATTTATTTAACTAGGATCATCTGATATCCTATATTATAAGGCAGAAGTATTCTAGAATATGGTATTTCAAAATGTTTCCTTCAAAATAATTTCTTGTGCTAAGTCTGGTATTTATTATGCTTCCTATTTTATTTCCCTTTAAAATGTGCTTTCTGTCTTTTTTAGTTGGCTAATTTTACTTGCTTTCTTTTCTCTAATTTTGCTTCTCCACAAAGACAATTCCAGATAAGATTGGCAAATATTTCAGACTGTATTTCAATTACAGGGATAATACAAAATTCATGAGATTAAAATAAAATAAACCCAAGAAGGAAGTATAAACTCTTCTTAATCGAAATCGGGATTACCCTCAAATTTTCATTACTTTATCAGACACTCATAAATGTCTTCAGTGGATGAAGAAACAATGGAATGGATTTGAATGCCTGAAAGAGTGAAAGCTTATATTAGTGAACAGATAAGACAATGATTTGAGAACATAGAAATATTTACACGTAATTCTGTATATAGCATGTCAAAAACATTGGAGAGCTATAGTTAACACATGAAAGCAAATGAGTTGTTTGAATCTTCACACTCAGTTATAGTTTAGGGATGATTCTAGCAGGAGGACATTATCAGTGATCTAGATCAGGGGTGAGTAGACGTCAGCCTTTGTGTCAGGGCTGACCTGTCATGAGTTCTGTAAATACAATTTTATTGGAATCCAGCCATCAGGTCCACTTGTTGACACATGGTCTATGGCTGCTTTTCTGCTACAGCTGCAAAGTTGGGGACTGGCAATAGAAATCTTATGGCCTTCAAAGCCCAAAATATTTACTATTTGATCCTTTAAGAAAAATCTTGCTGATTCTTAATCTAATTATACATGTCTCCATTAGACTGTACTACAATTTTTGAAGGCATGGGCTGTATGCTTACCCTTGGTTTTTAGTTGCTTTTAAAGTCACCATATATCAGTGACTTTGAGATGATCAATTAATGACAACTTTATAAAAACAGTATTTTCTTGATCCTGGAAGGAAGAACGTTGTGTCTCTGCTTCTCTACCCCCAGCTGGGGATTTCAGCGTCCCCTATCCCAGAAAGAAGCTCTGTGTAGAGGTCACGCCCTCATCTGCAGCCTGAATCTCCCCCCAGTATTCCTTTCCAGCTGCTTAGGGTACCTGCAAGGCCACCCAGCTGGTTGCCAGGAAATGACTATCAACAGCTACCCTCAAAAATCTTCCTGGCCCAGGTTTCCTCTTCCTTCCTCAGTGCTCCCAAATTCTGGGGGCTCCATTCAGCAATTTGTAGGCCATTGAGTAGACTTTTAGTTTTTAAAAGGAGTTTTTATTTTATTTTAAATTGAAAAGTAAAATCTATAGAAATTTGTGTTGTATAATATGATGTTTTGATTATGTATACAATGAGGAATGGCTAAATCAAGCTGTTTAACATACGTGTCACCTCACATACTTAGCATTTTGTGTTGGTGTTGGGGAAATATTAGTCAAAGAACACAAAATGTCAATTAAACAGTGTAAATCAATGCAAGAGATCTATAGTATATCATAGTAACTGAAGTAGCAAGATATTGAAGATTGCTACAAGAGTAGATTTTAAATGTTCTCATCCTTGAACAGGTTTAAAGGCTATTGAACAATATTTGGGGCTCTATGGTTAGAGTCCTATGGTGCCCTTCCAGGCAGAAATGGTGGGCCAAAATATAAACTGCAGTCTTAAAAGAGGAAAAAGAGGAGGAAGAAGAAGGCCGTTCACATACAAATTTTCTTGTTCTTTTTTCACCAATACAATAATTGAGAACTCAATTGTTACTTTGCAGTGTTTGTTTAAATTTTGCATAAAAATATCTGGCACTTAGTAAGAAGAGTCTAAATGGGGGGTGTATAAAAATTCTCTGATATCTATCACAAAATCACCCAGGACACTAGGGTTTCCAGGTTGAAAAGCTCCACTTGCAGAGTTTATATAATTTTTTTTGAGATGGAGTCTCAAGCTCTCACCCTGGGTGGAGTGCTGTGGCATCACAGCTCACAGCAACCTCCAACTCTTGGGCTTAAGAGAGTCCTTTGCCTGAGCCTCCCAAGTAGTTGGGACTACAGGCGCTCGCCACAGTGCCTGGTTATTACTATTATTATTTTTTGCAGTTGTCATTATGGTTTTAGCTGGTCCTGGCCGGTTTGACACCCTACCCACTGAGCTACAGGAGCCGCCAGGGTTTATATTTTGAAGAGAACTTCCTTGCCCCCCAGTTGGAAATGCTGATACCATCCAAAGAGCGACTTCTGCCTTCTCCCTCCCATCCCCACGGAGAATCACATTATAAACTCCAGCACAAAGTTACCTGTCTGGACATTATTTTTACCTTAGCAGAATTACCAAATATAATGGTTTCTTTAGTTTGGATTTTGACATAATAAATGGCCTCAGGAGAAGATCTCTGTATCTGCGGTAAAAACGTTTATTAAAAATTTGTTTTTTAAGACATTCAGTACCTTTTACCTAAAAGCATGCAACAATATAGCCCTCTCAGAGTTAACTGCCAGGAAGAGTTTCCCCTCTTGATACACTGGAAATATTTTTCTTTTCTTGGATGATAGGAGTTAGAGAGTCCCATATATTTTACTTTATTTTTTACTCTTGGTGCCAGGTTGCTGAGAGCTCACTTCCTTGTGCGAAGGCAGTAACATTCTGGAGGGTTTGCATTCCAGCTCTCTGTGCCCTTCACCTTCCCTGGTCCAGCGTGCATCGTTTGCTTTATCGTTTTCTGAATTTTTCAGTTGGTGGTGCTAAAATCAACTTCTGTAGGACACATTTTCTGAGGGTGTTGTATGAACTGACTAAGGCTTCACATGCATTTTCTTATATAATATAATCCTCGATACGATCCAAGGAAGCTGGTAATATTCCTATTTTCCAGATGAAAAGATTAAAGCTAAGAGAGATGAAAGAATTTGTTCAAACTCACAACGCTAGAAAATGGAGGGTTTTAACCTTCATTAAAAAGTTAGGATTTTGAACTATTATTATCTAACAACCATGCTTGTCTACTCAATTACTGTGATGAACTCTCTCCCTAGTAACGTTCCAATGGATTTCAACTTGTATTGAAGCGAGGGAAGGTAAGAACAGCATCCATTTTCCCATTTAAAAAATTGATTAGAAGGATGGACAGTTAGAAGACTTTTGTTTGTAGAACTGATATTAACCTTTTCATAGGAGACTGAGACTGTTATACCAGACAAGACCCCAAAGGTGAATCAACATTGAAAAAACAGAGTCTAATCTTATTGATCATTAAATATGTGCAGCACAAAACCATTTTGTACTTATACAAGGTTGCAAAACGTATTGATGTTGGAGCTCTAGGAAAACAAGTTCTCTCACATTCTTTTGGTTTCCTTATTTGTCTTATCTTATTAGAGGATAAAAGTCATAAAAATCAGAATAGCATGCATTGATCAGCACATTTCTGGAAACATAAACTTAGAAAATATTTCAAAAGGTGAAAACTCCTAGGTGCTCCAATTTGTCAGAACAGTATTACTAGGAATAAAACATGAAAGGGAAAACAAGTGGCCTCCAAGGGAAGATAAAATGCTTACGTGATTTTGATTTAGCAGCAATGCTGTACAATAAAAGATCTTTCAGATATAGCAAGAAAGACACAAAATACAAATGTTCTATAGAAGACTGAATAGTGTGTGTTTGTGTTATGGGTCCAGCAACCCCCAAAGTAGGTTAATAACAGATGGAGTAGGTAGGGACTAACTATAGGCTGCAACTTTCTTGCTCCTGTAATCTCTTTTCATTTGATCAATCACCTTAAAATGAGTAAGTTTGGGGTGGGTGGAGGCCTTTGCAGTAGAAGTGAACTGGAGTGTGGCACCCCAGAGACTGGGTCTGGGCTGGAATATCCTTCTGTTTGCTCTGAAGTCAGAATGAGTAGAGGTGAGGGGAGAAAGTCAATGGCAAGTGCCAGGTTTGAGGCCACACTCTTCCTCCAAGTGGAGCCACTCATTGGAAGTTGAAAAAGCAGAAAGAGGCAAGAAGCAGATGTCTGATGTGAAAAAACAACCCAGGGAAAGGTGATGAGTAGGCAGACTTCAAGGAATAATTCCTTAGCCTCAAACCTATCTCTTGATCTCCTCCCAAAATTGTTTATTCTGATTACCAAAGTGACAAATGGCCATTGCTAACGCATCATCAATATAGAATTTTACTACATAGTGTTAGAAAGCTAAGCTATCCTCCAGTCCCCCTCTGAAATGACACCAGTTCCCAGAAAAATCCACTGTCAATAGTCTGGGGTCAAGCCCTGCAGGCATTTCCCCCAGTATGTGTTTATAACATAAATGGAACAATGCTGTACACCCTGTCCAGCAACTGGCTTTAAGAAACTAAGCAGTTGTTTTTGACATCTTTCCTTGTGTTTGATTTTGATAAGATTAATATCTTAATTACAATGTCATTGCTGTTGTTTTTTTTTTGTCCCAAGTTTTTCCAGGAAGACTGATGCTTCAAGATGGTAACTGAACTTTTTTTTGTTTTTTTGCTGTGTCAAGCATTCAAGTGTTCCGAAACATCCCTGTTCATCTACTTTATTTTCTCACACAGCATTTGGTTCGCCTTAAAACTACTGGCACAGTAGCTGATTTTTGTTTATTCAAAACAGGCTCTCTCATTTCTTACCATCTTACATTTTTTGTTTGGGGAGACATCGTTCTTTCTCACATGGAGTTGAGCTTATCTGAGTAGGAGATTCCTGCGCTTTAGAAACAAGAGGGGTAAGGGCAACTGCTTAGGAGAGTCTGAGGGAGTTTATTACAAGGACGGGGAGTCAGGTAGCTATTGGAATTTGGACTGTATTTGCACTTAGATAGTAGGCAAAGCAGCATCCCTTAATTTATTCATAAGAAAAATGTTCACCCTTTGCATTCTGTTTAACAACTTGCTTTTGCACTTGGCAATTTATTTTGGGCACCAGTCCTTGCACTGGAGTTAAAGGAAAATATTTTCATTCCAGCAGGGGCTGAAGGGAGAGTAAGGCCAGTGTGAAGGTTAGACCCACTCCACACTGTTTCACACTGGGACCTCAACAGCCCTAAGTACGCAGTAGCTGGGCCAGTGAATAATTGTCCTACCACATTCCTACCCTATTGGAAGGTAACTTCTTCTCTGAAAGGTTTAGTGGGTGATTTGGGGGGAAGAGTAGCCAAAGAATTGAGGACTGTTTTCTGGAAGGCTGAGCTCTGAGTCTCTCTAATGCCTTGCTGGGGGTCTGTAGGAACAGATAAGCACTGCCCTCGCTGGTTAGAGAGGCAAACTCATACAATCCCTTTACTGTGGGTTTTATGTAATTTTTTTAAAATCAAAAATGCTGGTGAGGAGAAATGGATGTTGGGACTGAACTGAAAAGATAGGTGGGAGAACTATGGTCCATGCAAAGGAGAAGGGAGCTGGAATGTGAACCATTCAAGCCAACTCCAAGCCTTTTTATCCGACTCTCAGCTGGGCCACTGTCCCCAGCATAGCACCAAGGCAGCCGGGCTCTCCCTTGCACGTCAAGTCCAATGCCTCCTGGTAAACAAATGTTTGCCCAGGTTGCCCAGCTATCCTCTTACAGTACATAAAGAGGAAGGCAAAATAGGAAACTGCTGCTAAGCTGTTTTCTTCTAGTTACTCAGCCTGTAGCAACAGGGAATGAAATTTAAAATCCCTGATGTCAATCTTTGACATTGCTCTTTACACTAAGGCCTGGATTTGTGTCCCAGTGGAGGAAGCTGGCTGAAGAAGGCCTCAGTGTGCATTGAACATTGCAGGCCCTTGTGAAAGGGAAGTCTCCATTAAATGCTGTACCTACAGTCGGCTGACCTGCTGAAGACTTTAAACCACAGCAAGAGGAAGCTTCCCTCTGCAGTGTGTGCTCTGGGGGAGGAGCGGGGAGGAATCAGGCCTTTTCTCACCGAGCAGCGTTTTCATGCTCATTTAAATCAGGGTTACTCAATCTCATCATCATTGTCTTTTGGGCCAGATGACTATTGTGGGACTATCCTGTGTGCCACTAGATGCCACTAGCACCTTATCCTTCTACCTTTCCACCTCCATAGTGTCAACCAAAAATACCTCTAAATATCGCCAAGTGTCCTCTGGGAAGCAAGCATTGGACTTGACAGGGAAGGGAGAGCCTGGCTGCCTTGGTGCTATGCTAGGGACATTGGGAACAACTGATTTAAGAAAGGAAATCCATTCACTGTTCACTTGGTTGTGTGAAAGGTGAGGTTATAATACAGGGGTGCAGGAGAGAGAGTAGGAATTGAGAAAGAAGAAGTAAATATATGAATTTCAGTCTTCTTTGATTAAAAAATTATAAATAATCATAAGAAAAAAAAAACCCTGTATGCTATCCTATGTAATACTGACTCTCTAGCGTTTTGGCTGCAGTTTTTTAGATGAGATTTTGCAAACAAATTGCAAGAAGGCAATCCTTTACCTCCAACTTACCAGTAGAGCTGAATTTACTTTCAAAATTCCCTAAGTGGGAGTCAGGCTAGTTCAGTGGCCTTAAACAGAAAATATGCAGAAAGATGTCAAGGAAAGGAGACAGGAGTCATATCTGGGGGACACTACCGTCATCGTGCTTTTGATTTATTCATGTAACTTTATATCTTTTATATGAGATCTTAATTTTCTTTTTGCTGTCAGAGGAAAAGACAAAGAGATGAGGAAGATGCTCGGCTGGGTGGGTGATGTGGGAGGTAGGGAGAGGCAGTTATCTTTACCAGTGAGGTTTGGAGGGTTAGATGATAATCTGTTACAGGTGTCTCAAGTGACACAATATATATGATTCAAAAAGCTGAACACACCTTAAAGTTTTTGTAAACTAGTGATTTAAGTAGTATGTCCATTATATTGCAAGTAGATCTATGGCAAATTCTATGACAAAAATCAGTAATCACAGAATAATTTATCTCTTGGTTAAAGATTTTCATAATGCAGGTTATGCTTCATTGGAACAAGTTATGCAGGCAATTAAAAATGACAATGGCCTTCATTTTATAACCATAAAGTCCAGCTTTATTTATTTGAAAATATATTCATTCCATTTGGAGAGGAGATCTTCTTTCCATGAACGTAATGGTGAAAGCTAATTAAATTTACCACAAATTGCACCCTTAACGTATACTCCCAAGTTCATTAGTCTGTGGTCTACACAGCTACGTGTCATCCACAATAGTTAACCTTTTTCTAAGACCCAGAGCTTCAAGTGTATGTTCATTAATTCTCTAAGTATGTGTTTAAAAAAAATTTAAGGGCATATACCTTAAAAATGTAAGATGTAAGGCGAACAACTAAAAATGAGACTAAAGATATCACCAGATTTGACTTTATCAGATGTAACATTTTCTCTATCATTTCCTTCATGTCCCCAAATCCTGGAATAGTTTCTATTCTTAAGATTAATAGCAGTATCCATCATTTGAATCATTATTTTATTAAAAGACAATTTGCTTCTCTCTCCTGTTCTTTTTTTTTTTTTTTTTTAACCTTTTAAGAGAACAACTGAATCTGATAGAGGACAAAATTGAGTAGACTTGTGGTTCTCTTCATTGGTCTAAGTGTTTGAATCCAATTGCTATGGTAACCTGTGATCTGTATTCCAATCACACCTTTGAAGGGCCTGTTTTCTCCATCATGAAAATTTAGTTGGAAGCATCAAACGTGCTGTGCATTATTTTTTATGTTGTCTTTAAAAAAAATTGGAAATAGAGAATATAGAAGGAAGATAACAGGCACAGGCATGTAATGCAAATACAGTAGGAAAATATATTTACTGATTTTTAAGATGATTTACATGCCTTGGGGATCACAGGGATGAAAAACCTGAATGCTAAATGAATAACTACTCAGCTCCTTTAACAAACGGGGTAAATGACTATAAAATTGCAAATATTCACCTAATTTCACAGAGTGAAAACCAAGACATTTTCTCATAGTCACTTCACCCTGGAGTGACTTTGCCTTCTAGGGAACATGTGACAATATCCGGAGACATTTTTGGTTGTCACAATTGGCGATGGTGGTGGTGGCAGTGGTAGGGGTGTGTGTTGTGTGTGTGCCTGTGTGTACACCTGTGGAAGGTGTCACTGTATACTAGCACAGGTCAGCAATAAAAGCCAACCCCCTAACAATGCCTGGACAGACCCTCACAGCAAGCAGGGTCAAAAAGGAGGTTGAGAAACCGTACACCCTGTGTCTAGCTTCATACGTGGTATCCTGGGGAGCCAGAAATACACGCCAGATGTATAAAATGCTTTGGAGGCAATTTTATCTGTAATTTTCTCCCTCATCCTGGTACATTTAAATAATAGAAAGGGAAAAAAGAAAACAAGAAAACAAGTCCCACCCTTTTCTTGATGCTCTTTGGTTAACATTTGAACATTTCCAGTTTGCATGTATTGATTTAATTTGCCCCAAATGAACTACGCGTTCAGGAGGGTTGTCAAATGTTCCCACTGCAAAATCGCTAGTGTGGTTAGGTTGACATTGTCACCTCGCTTAATTTAAATATAGTTTAAATTCTGAAAAGTTCACTTTCCTATTAAGTGAAATTGCACTTCACTTACCTTCCTCCAGCTGAATTCGGATGCGCTTGCCTTTGGCGTCTTTCCCCCTAAATATAGTTCTATTTTGCCACCCTATTCGAGAGGGCGACCTTGTCCCCAGGTTCACGGCCAGGTCATGAGATCCAGAGCCATCCTGGAGGACAGACTGCAGCTCAGTGTTTTTTTTCTTTGCCGGGAGGTAGGCGAGCATGAAAGCAATCCAAACACCGCCAGAGGGCGCCACAATGCCGCAAATAAAAGTTCCAATGGTTGCCATGCCTTTTGCGGGAAGATAGAATTGGCTTTTGTCTTACGAAAGATCTACCGCTGTAGACGATGTTACGTTATGTTATCTTTTTGCATTTCCCTCTTGCCAACCAGTAAGCAAGGTGAGCGTATCTCCCAAACCTGGTGGCTATTTTGTGTCCCGTTGTTACACAAAGCAGTCGCCCCCCGGGACACCCGGTCACACCACGGTTGGCCATAGCTTTGACTCGCGCGCTTCGGAGCAGCATTGTGCGGGCTGCCCCAGCTAACCCTATCTTCTGAGAACTGGTGGCCTCCATTAAAGCACACACATCAAAAAAATAAAAAAATCGACGGCCCCTTTCCTCGGGCTTCTCTCTTCCCTCCTTCCTCTCCCAAGTCTCGAGAGCATCCTTGGATGGGCGTCGCAGCCCGCCCGGCGGCTAGACCAGGTCGGCAGCACTGGCCCAGAGCTGCAGCCTGCCCGGCTCTGCCCGCGGGCGCCGGAGCCACCCGGGTGCGCGACTCGCCGGCCGAGGTGCTTCCTAGACAGTCAGCCCAACCTCTCTTCCTGCCGGGGCAGCGGAATTTCAGCCGGACCTCGGGAGCGGGTGGGATTGGGGTGCTGAGAAGGGTAGCTGGTGGCAGGGGCGTCATTCATCACCTCGAGGCAGCCCCTTAAGTCTGATCGAGAGCCTGAGCACTTCTTATCCAATCGTTGCAAATGAGAGAGAGAAAGAGAAAAACCCACTGACAGCCCGGCGCGGCGGGGGAAGGGGGAACAAGGGAATGCAGGGGACTGGAGTGGGGGCGGGAAACCTGAATGCAGGACAGTCGAGGAAAGGCTGTTGGCAGGGCACTGGGTGGGAGGGACCAGGATGGAGGGGAGGAGAAGTATGAGGGTGACTATGCTGGAGGGAAGTGGGGGACAGGCGTGGGGCACCGGGATGGCCGAGAGTTGAAGGGGGGATCGGGCGGGGCACACGGCTGGAGGGGAGGGGAGATGCGGGAGCGCAACTGTGCTGGGGAGTAGAGGGGCGGCGGGTGGGGCCCCGGGCTGGAGGGGCGGGGAGGGGAGAGAGGCGGGCGGGGTCCGCTGGAGGAGGGAGGCTGGGCGGGCGGACGCACCGGGGGAGGGCGCTGGGCAGGAAGGGGAGGGGGAGCGAGCGCGAGAAATGCAGAGGCTGCAGCGGCGGCGGCGGCGGCGGCAGTAGCGGCAGCGGCGGCGGCGGCGGCGGCAGCGCTCCAACTGGCTCCTCGCTGCGGACTCCGCCGTCTAGCCGGGAGAGAGCTCCGCCAGCGGCCAGGCACCGGGCCGGACGACGCCAGCGACCCGGGCCCCTCGGCGGCACCGCGCTCACCCAAGGGGCGGCACAGGCACCCAGAGCCGGTAAGGAGGCGCGCCCGCTGCCCCCGCCACTACCACGCACCCGGGGCCTCCGCGCCCCACCGCGCCGCGCCCCGCCCCGCCCGAAGCCCCTGGGTTCTCTTGGCGCCCGTCGGCAGCCGGGGTGCCGAACCGGATTGGATCTCGGCTGACATGGGGCGCCTCTGTGCCTCCCGCACTTTGGGGGTCCGGGGTGATGGGGGGATGAGGTGGGCGGCTTCGGGCACTTGAGGGGTGGGGAGGATAAGGGGGTGGTGAGGTTGATAAACCTAGCTGCGGACGGGGAGGGGGCTGTCGGCGGGGGAAGCTGCTCCGGAAGAAGGAAACTGCCGAATGCAAACCCCTTTAAGCACTGTTTTGGGGGCTGAAGGGAGCGTTTCTGTCATCGGAGCCATTCTCAGCCGGGAAGAAAGCGCTGGTGCGAGGGGCGCAGCAGCGAAAGATGGAGGGTGGGGGTGGGGGCGGGGTGGGGGTGGGGTGGGGAGGGAGTAAGTGGAGAAAGAGGACTGGAAATCTGGTCTGATCAGAAGGAAGGGGGTGGCCTTTGAGTTTGGCAAAAGGGCCTCCTCGACCCGTGGGGCTCCTGAATCTTGGTCTGAGGTGGCCAAGAAATACGAGGTGCGCACGACAACGTGGGTACATAAGCACGTCCTGGGCAGATCACAGTTCCAACCTCGTCCGTGGCTGAATTGCCTTCCCACTGACCTGCGGGCTACCTTGGAGAGTTTTATTTTTTCGAGCCTTCGGTTCCGAGAAAGCGCTGGGCGCGTCCATCCTAAGCCCCGAACCGGGTGTGTGTGTGTGTGTGTGAGCTTGAACCTGACAGCGCTTGGCCCTAACCGGGCTCAGCCCAGCAGGCGGCGAAGGTTCGGGCTTTAGCAGTTGTTGCCCAAAGCGATAACGCTGATACCTGATCCTCGGTTCCTGCTGTCCCTCCTCTGCCCACCCTCCGCCCCTAAAACAAAAATTGCGGACTCCCTGGATCCCACCGCACACACAATGCACGGCTACAACCCGCATTCTTTTCATGAATATTCATCGAACGCTTGGCTGGGCTCCTTATCTGCCTCCCCAGAGACATTTCCGCCTTGAGACCAACTCAGTGGACTGGCTTTACCCGTGTAATTTTCACTCGGCCGAAATGAGCACAGCGCACTTGGGTGCATTTTTAGTACCTTGTACGGTGTCGACACACCTCTGTCTCCCCCGAGGCAACTAGCACTGTGTGTTGGGTTAAAACCAAACACCAGCGTCGAGGTGGGCCTCTGCTATAGGGGTGTGGATCAACACCCCAAGCTCCCTAGGGATTACGGTCGGGACTAGCAGACCCCCAGTACTGCGGGCAAAATGAATGAATCAGGACTGTAATTACCTATTCCTTTGTCTTGGCCTCGCGCATGCGCCGGAGAGCAGGGTGTGGAAGGCCTTGCAGCCGCATCCGATCTCTCCATCATCCAGCCACCCACTCCCCTCAGAAGCTGAGGAACAAAGGCGTTTACCCTAAATGTAGCAAGAAACCCTTGGACACAATGACAGTTCTCCCCCCAAACCCCGCTCCCTCCACCCCTTGGGTGTATGTTTCTTCTTATCCAGGCTGTCTCTTATCTTTTGCTTTCTTACTGATTTCAGTTGACCAAAAATTAAGATTTGCGTTTATGATAAGAGCAAATTGTGGATTAAATATTTTTTAACCACATACTGCTGTTTTCCTGTCTAGAACTGTCCATTGTTTTTTTTTCCTTGTGTCTCACTGCGGTGATGGTAGCTTTCTTAATTTGCATCAATTAACCGTTTGCCTGTCAGATCTTTGTGGCTGGTCATTTGATTAAGGGACACTGGTCTCAAAATGGACAGTGGGTGTTGCCCTTACTGACACTACTTGGGAAGAATTAAGACATCTTGGCGTTTGTGTGAACAAGATGGCCTACAAAAACCAGAGGAAAGAAAATGGTTACCTAATCAAGATGCTAACCCTTTCTGTTTTCTCTGGATTCAGGCCTCATTGTTTCTAAGAATTCCAAAGGGTGACCCTCACGGACGTGGAAATTTACTGATGAGGGAGGATGATGGTGGGTTGAAGGTGGTTGATTAGATTCATAAGGCTTCTGGTTAAATTTTTTTTTTTTGCAGTATCTATCAGAAGCCATGTTTTACCTCTGATGGTTCTCTTTCAAATAAAGTATTTTCTAGGTTATGGCCCTTTAGTTTTCTTTTTGGGCTAGTTTGTGCTTCCTATCCAAAAGAGGACTTATTGTATGTATCAAAGAGGGGCTAATATTATATTTTTGCAGTGATAGGTTATGTTTTACAGGATTTTATGCTTTAGTATTCCCAGTAGATCCTGGTGGAGTAACACACGTGGCTGCAAATGGAAATGTCTTTTGTCCCTTCTAATAAGTACTTGGCATTGACCACATTTAATGTGCAAGGGCCTATGCCTGCCCAGGATGACTGCTTGGCTATCTTCTAGGTGGCAGGTATTACCCCCTTTCTACTCCTTAGCATAGAGTGATTTATTGATTTATTATGGTTTAAAGGGCTGTAGGTGCAGCTTTTTTTCTTTTCCTTTAGGTTATGTTTTGGGGAGGGAATAGAGAACAAACTAATAGCAAATATTATACCAACATAACCTGAATTCAAGGAGTTTTAAATTTTTGAACAAGATAATTTAAAAATCGAATTTAAAAAACTATTTTTAGTTGCTTTATTCCTTTAGTCAACTAGATTTTTGGCAAGCCTTAGCAGGTGAAGAAAGAGAGCTAATTGAGCCTTTGGATAAAATGCACCAACAATGACAGTGCCATTTCTAGTCTTTAAGAAGTGCTCAGGCTGCCATTGAGACATACAGCAGGGACCCTCCTCTCTCCCCATATCACCTGAATTTAAATGTCCAATGGGAGACCGCTAAACATTTAGGCTCCTTATCTTTGGAGGCCTCTACATAGTCTTCCTGAATTTACCAGAACAAACTCGCCTTACGGTCTAAGATGTGATATGTCCCATCTCTTTAGGTTTTTTACCTTTGTTTTTAAATTTCACATTTAGAACAATTTCAAGCCATTTTCATACCATGGTCAAGATAAATGAAGTATGATATCAGAGGAAAAAAAAGTACATTTGGGGGAGATTTGATCACTAAAAAACGGATATTTGTGTTACTGTAGTTTTGTAAAAATTACAAGATTCAAAACTATTTTTGTAAGCAATTAAGGTGTTATGTATATACACATATATGTATAAATATGTGTATACTTATACATACTATAAAATAAAATCTTATACTAAACTAGTTCATATAAATATTTTATAGTGCTTTCATATTGGTTTTTCAAAGATAATACACTTTTATCGTTTTAAATATGTATTAAAGAGGTAAAGCCTAGCTAGTTTACTCATAAGCTCATTTCCAGTTTCTCCCAGTGTACCCCTAAAATAAATGGGTTATGTTGAACACTTTGAATGTTCATTAAAAGATGATCATTAATGATGTTCATTAAAAACTAGCGAACCTTAAAAGCTGGAATAAACAATGCTTTCTAAATAAAGGATTTATAAAATTGTTCTGTCTTGTTTTTATGATCTCATGTAAAATTTTATTTTCGAAAATGTGCAAAAAGGATGTGTGAATTATTATTTGTCAAAAGCAATTGCATTTGGTATCTGCTTCAGTTGAAAGAAATGCTTTGATTTGTGCAGGCTTTTATGTTATGCAGTTTTTACCTGCTCATTTCACACCTTTATTTTCTTGATGATTGCCTTCGCTGGTGAAACTACTAAAACCCACATACCTGCTCAGGAAAACCCTGAGTGCATATACAGAGGAATTGACCTTCTGGGGTGGGAGATGGGTACGGAGTCTTGGTCCTTCCATCTCTTTAAGAGTTTATAAAGATAAGCCAGTGACCATGAGCTTTTCTGCCTGGCTTAATTATAGTGGACAAATATCAGAAAATAACTATGAGGTTATGAATAGGAAGAATTTTTTAAAAGAGAAAAACTTGATTTGGGGAGATTTTGGAGGGAGGAGTTTTCCCAGGGCATTGTATAGAGAAGCTGGTTTTGAAGAATCTCTAGGCCCAGGCTGGTCTACTTCGAGCAAAACTCTCCAAACCTCACTTTCTTCAGTTCTAAAATTGGAATAATAATTTCTATTTTGGGATTAGAAGAAGGACCACACACTCTAATAAGTGCAATGGTTGGTTCTTAAGTCCTCTCAACTTCTGGGTCTGTGTTTTCAGCCATTCAGTGTAATGGGCATCACTCCTGGATTTCAGTATATTGAGCTGTGTATATTGAATTCAGTATATGGTTTCAGGCTGATTAATGAGGATGACCTGAGGATGTAGGGAGTATTCAGTCAGAAGTAAAATAACTCAGTCTCAAAAGTGTACAAATGTATCCCACTGTCTCTCCTCTACGTATACAAATTTGAAATTCTTTGAGGCACCACTATGGAAATTTGCCCCAAAATGGATTGCCTGATGTCTGGACGGCCATACTCCTTGCATTTCCCCCGCCTGCTTATGACACACCAGAGGTGCCGTTTAAATTCTTTTGAGAACTTATCAAGGGTAGTCTTAAAACCACAGCAAAGGAAGGCTTTTGTGAAATGCATTTCCTCCACAACTATTGAGACAGACAGCTGGCTGAGTGTCACATGAGAAAAATTGTCCAGTGAAGCTTCTCAAGAGTAAAAGACAACCGTATAGAATCAAGTGAATAAGAATATAGTTAAATTGTAATTTTGAGGAGAAACAGCCTAAGAGGTAGTGTGATTAAAATAGTGATCTATTTTTCCCCTCTAAAATCAGAAATGGGTTGAAAATGGGAGCAGAGAGAATCAAATGGTGTGTTTTCATTCTTCTGCACCCTAAGGATTCAAATAACTTAAACATTTATTTTTTAATTTTTCACAGACATTCCATATTTTGTAGGTTTTTGAATAGAGAAAGTAGAGATTTTTTTGACTCATCAAGGCCAAGCTGGGAGGCTGTGATTGAACAGACTTGAAGTCTGGGAACACATTCCTGAAAGCTTTAGAGATTTAGAAATAGAAACCACCTGCAAGCACAACAGGGGCCCAGGGCATAAGGAAACACTTCAAGACAATATAGGAAAATGGTGTTCAGGGAAGAAGGCAAAGCATTTACACAGTATTTTTTCCTTTATCACTTAAAACATTTCATGAACTTTTCAATTTTTGGGGGGTCCATGTTGAAGGAACGAAAAAGGACTGGACTTAATTGGTTTGTTTTTGAACTTCTCTCTGAAATATAATATGCAAGGGCTGTCTTCAAAGTATCTAGCCACGTAATGTGAAAAATAGAGACAGGCATGGCTGGATACGTTCTGGACAGCCTTCTTATATTTTAGCAAGTGTTTGTACATTGTGTAGGGAGTGTGACATTTAGAAAGCGTGACTTGGAGGGCTAGGTGTGGTGGGATTGGGCTTTGGAGCCACATTTACTGTTAACATCCTCTGCCGTTTATTAGCTGTGTGACATTTGGCAATTGCTTAGCTTCTCTGGGCCTCAGTCCTCATGTATAAAATGGGGATTGTAATAGAGGGTTATCGTAAGAATTAAGGGAAATTATGCCAGTAGGAAAATGCCTCATATTTACTCAGAGCATTTTTTAACCACTTTCATTGTAAAGTGGTGAGAATATCAATTTTCTATGTCATCAATGTCTGTAGCTGTTGATGAGCTTGGTTTAAAGAGCTCATTGTTACTAGACAGGCTGATGGAGGTGCCTTGGACAGTAGTTGGTAGAACATAGAAGTGTGTGGTTTAGGACAATCCTCCAGGCATACGATACCTTCAATGTGTTGGAGAACATCTTCTACCCACAGTCGGTAGAAGGTTAGTACAATCCCAGCCTTCATACCGAACTGGTATTTTTTTAATTGAAAAAAAAAAAAAAGTGAAAGTCCTTGGAACTTCAGAGATCTTCAGGGAATGGGTCACTGAGGTCTGGACTCAACATGATTAGCTACATGACCTTGGATATAGACATAATTCCTTCAGATGGCTGAAAATACTTAGGTTTGTTGTGTCCTAAATTAAGATGTATTCATTTGCATTCAAAACAAATGTCTTAGTCTTTAGTTCTAAGATTGATAAGCCACTGTGTTCTCTAATAACATTCGATCCAACTTCCCCACCCCTAACATGAGATATATTCTTTTCCATAGTGGGGTAAAACTGAAGCTTACATTATTTAAAGGTGTCACCTACTGAGAAATCCTTGGAAGCAATTATCCCCTGGGAGACCTTAGTCACAAGGCTACTTAAAAACAAAAAAGAAGTTTTTTGGAATTTCAGATATTTTGGGTGGATCAATCCTGGATTTGGTCTTAACAGTTCAGACTTTAATTCAGGGAAATGCCCAGGTGATATGTTTTTGTCCTTCTGGACACTTGTTCTTTTGCTTTTGAGTGAAAGTAAATTTGTTCTCATTTGGGGTAAATTATTTTTTAATAGTTTCTTTAAAGAGTTATTTGAAGCTCGGCTTCAAATTTAGGAGGGCAGTTTTATTCTACTTTATTTTCTGTCAGGTATTCATGTAGGGAGGAAACTTTAGATGTGGTAGTTGTGCCTATTTGAACATTTACTTAAAGACTTTTCTAATTTGGGGAAATTAAGGGATGAGAATGGACACATATTGACTATTGTAGTTTATACGCTTAATAGAATTTTATTCCCACAAACAAATTGTAAGATGTGTTTTACGTGGGGATAAATGGCAGAGAGAGGGTTAAATATTATATCTCAGCTCCCAGAGCTAAGGGAAGGTGGTAGGATTTGAATCCATGTCTGATGGCCTTCCACCCAATTCCACTTGCCAGTGCTACACTGAACTTCTCATAAACTGTGGCCATTTTATCTCGTGTAACACATATGGTGTCTTGAGGAAGAAATGGGTAACCTTTTAATGTGCTAACATCTTCCATATTCATTTAGAGCAATTCTAACTTCTTTTTTTTTTTATAATTTTATTGAATCATAATTCTGTACATTGGTGCAATCATAGGGCACGATTCATATACATTCAGAAATGTTTTGATCGTACTGTTACAGATAGCCTTCATGGCATTTTCTTGATCACTATATA
>CAUYON010094616.1:0-40341 GCA_963573935.1 Arctocebus calabarensis
TCCTCTCTCCCCTTCCCTCCCTCACCACTTTCCCCATATTCTTATGCTATAGTTGGGTTATAGCCTTCATATGAAAGCTATAAATTAGCTTCATAATAGGGCTGAGTACATCGGATACTTTTTCTTCCATTCTTGAGATGCTTTGCTAAGAAGAATATGTCCCAGCTCCAAGGGCCTTGGTGAAACTTATTAAATGTAGAATATCAATGTCTTCATATAGTGATTAGGAAAGTGCCATAAAGGCTATGTTGAACAGTTCGACCAAAATATTTCAGATTGTATATGAAGTCAGCACATTGTGCCCCCATGATTGCACTAATGTACACAATTATGATTTAATAAAATTATAAAAAAAAAAAAGATGGAGTGGTCAGAGTTTGGGGGAACTCAGTGAACAATACACTTTGTTTCAACTAAGGAAAAAATGGTAAAAAGACGAAAGACACATACCTTCTTTATTATGGAAAAGGCTAATTCAGAAAAATGTGTCTGTCTGATAGATGTAGGCACGTGGACTTCCTAATAGGAAAGTTCAAAATTAAATAGAACCTCCCCAACCCAGTTATTCCCTACGCTGGAAAACTGCAAACTCGCTCAGGGTCGGATCCCTCTCACAGCGGCACAGCCCAGGGCAGGGACTGACGCTTCCCACGGGCAGCTGGGCTCCAGAGAGGAGAAAAGAGCTGCTCCCGATTGCCCCTTCCCATCTCCTAAGTGAACAGAGCCACAGCTCCTCTGCCAGGGGAGAGTGAGGGAGGCAGGAGGAGCAAATTAGACAGGTTCCTCCCGAACTCGTGTTTTTCCCCAGCCATATTCTGTTGCCCAGGTGCGGGTGCGGAGCAGGTGGGCGGAGAGTTGGTTGGGTTTGACCAGACAAGTGCGACCCCGAGGCGGGGTAGGGGAGGAGGAGGGAGGGGGTGCTGTGAGCGCCTATAGTGGAGTAATTGTATAATTCATGAACCATAGTGACTTTATAAAGGGATAAAGGGAAAGTGAGTCCATTAAAACAATAATGGACAATGAGTAAGTGGCACCATAAATGGATTAGATCCAAATGTAATCAAATAATTGTTGAGACAGGAAATCTGTAAGGGACCTAGAAATATGAGCTAGCTCATCTGGCAGAGATAATAATGGCCTACCATTAAAGATATCCACATTCTAATCCCCAAAACCTGTGAATGTGTTACTTTACATGGCAAAAGAGACTTTGCAGATGTAATTAAATCAAGGATCTTGAAAGGGGGATATTTTCCTAGATTATCTGTGTGAGCCAAATATAATTCCAAGGACCCTCCTAAGAGAAGGGTGTGGAAATCAGAGAAAGGCAACATGAGGGTCAAAATCGGGGAGAGTGTGAAGGTGTTATATTGCTGCTGCAGAGAAGTTGATCACAAGGTGACCTCCAGAAGCTGGAAGAGGAGAGGGGTTTGTTCTCCCTGAAGCTTCGAGAAGGAAGGCAGCTCTGCTTACACCTTGCTGGTAGCTCCAAAGCCCATTCTGGAGGTCTTACCCCCAGAACCACACCACAAAAAATGGTATTGTCTAACCCAAGAGGCTTGTCACACAGCAATAGGAAAGAAGTTACTAGTTGGTTCAAGAGTTCAACCTGTGCAGTCAGTATTTGAAGGTGTGGGAGTGAGAATATGCAAACTCTGGATATGACATGGGCTAAGGAGAGGGCAGGAAAAGTGGGGTCCAGGAGCTCAGCTTTCTCCATATGGTCACCCCCATGTCTCCAGGAATGAAGACAGTGATCCAAGATGCACAGATCTTGAGGAAAGGAGGGGAATGTTGGCAGACTCCCAGGAAGGACGGGTGAACTTGAGGGGATCTTGTCTTTAGAGGGCAGGGAGGTGTGGTGGTGTGAGGGGAGCAATGAAACAGAAGGAGGACACATAAAAGCAGCCACCAGTGGAGAGAACCAGAAGGCAATCGCCATCCTCAAGGATGGGCAGGCTTCCGAGAAAGAAAAAGGATGAATGGGGTGGCGCCTGCGGCTCAAAGGAGTAGGGCGCCAGCCCCATATTCAGAGGTGGTGGGTTCAAATCTGGCCCCGGCCAAAAAAAGGGGGGGGTGGCGCTTATGGCTCAGTGAGTAGGGCACCGGCCCCATATACCGAGGGTGGCGGGTTCAAACCCAGCCCCACTGAACTGTAACAAAAAAATGGCCAGGCGTTTTGGCGGGCACCCGTAGTCTCAGCTATTTGGGAGGCAGAGGCAGGAGAATCACTTGAGCCCCAAGTTGGACGTTGCTGTGAGCTGTGACGCCATGGAGCTCTACCCAGGGTGACAGCTTGAGGCTTTGTCTCAAAAAAAAGAAAGAAAGAAAAGGAATGAATGAAAGGATGATGGAAAGAAAACTGAAGGTATAAACTAGCTTAGCTTTGATGATAAATGCTAAAAGCACAGTACAGGACTTTGGAATATGAGGTGAAAGTGAATGATGTGGTCATACAAGGAAACATTCAAGGCTCATGAGCAGGTGGTAACGTATGAACTGAGATTCCTCGACTTCTGAATGTGACTTAGATAAACGTGGGTGTAAAGCATAACAAATTTGTCCTGATGCTTTTTAAGAAGGATTAGCAGTTCTAAATATAGTATTTCTTGAGGATTGTTCTCTTAAATAGTCACAGTGTTAAGATGAATGAATAGTCATTGTCTTGCCAGCAAGAACCAAGAGCTCTCTGGGCTTCCCTTCATCCCATCTTTGGGGCATGGACACATCAGAAACATGCGAAGCTGTTTCTGGGAGATCTTGCTGAAAGTTGGGTGTCCATGGAGCACTGAGGCACTCTGGAGATTTCAGAGGGTGGGCCATGGCTCTGGAAGGGGCGACAGGGCTGGGAACCTCTCACCACGCCGCTGAAACCTGTGTGGACCACGTGGTGAGTGGGGCAACCCAAACTAACGTTATTACATAAGGGTTTTCTTAGGTCTGCAGGCCTATTATCCCCCAAAGCTCAACCATCTTAGCCATAAGCATTACTATTCTTTTTAGAAAATTAACTCATATTTAGAGAAGGAATAGTTTATTTTAAAAAACTGAATAGACTGAATTGGAATACCAAAAGTAAAAACAAAAAAAAACTGCAAATGTGAAAGAGCCCAGATAGAAATGGCTTTTGCTGACACAGATGAGTATGACTTTTTAAGACTTATGAGTGTTTGGGTAATCTTAAGAATTGAAACCTTGGGAGGAAAAATCCTGACAGTAGGGAAAAAAGACATGCATCAAATTTGTTCTAAAAGTCAATTCTGCCTCTTTTAATCAATAGAGCTTTCTGTTTTCTCAAGTCTGGAAGAGAATGTAAACTTTTAGTTCTTTCACTTATTTTAGTTAATATTGAAAGAAATTTAGTGATCCCTTCATTCCTCATGGTATAAACAAACTCCTTAGACCGTGTTTTCTCTAGAGCCCAGGGATTTGTAGTGTGGCTGTAGAGTGTGAAGGAAACCATGTAATTATACAGAGATTGCATGATAAGGTGGAGATCAGTCTTTAAGGGGTGAAGGTCCTGAGCTTCACCCAAATTTTCAAAATGGCTTCATCTCATAAAAAAAGAAAAAATAATAACACCATCTCCAGGAATTTACAGCACAAAAAAAGATTCATTCTGATGTTATGTATACTGCAGATGTATTACATAACTATATTTTTTTAAATATGAAACTGGCATAAAAGGTAGGAGGAATTTGCATGTCATCTACATCATGAGTAAATAAATGTATATAGTGCATACAGGAGGGAACACCTTCATGGAAATGAGGAATATTCATTCAACATTCATTGAGCACCCATTTTATGGATGTTCTGTGAACACACAGATGAGAAAGTCACAATGTCTCTGCTTTTCAGGAGTTTAAAATCTTGATGTGTAAACATCACTTATAAAATTGTGTGCTAAAGGCTCGGTGCCTGTGGCTCAAAGGGCTAAGGCACCAGCCACACACACCTGAGCTGGCGGGTTCAAATCCAATCCCCCAAACAACAATGCCGGCTGCAACCAAAAAATGGCCGGGTGTTGTGGCGGACTTGGGAGGCGGAGGCAAGAGACTGGCTTGAGCCCAGGAATTTGAAGTTGCTGTGAGCTGTGATGCCACAGCACTCTCTCCAGGGTGAGACCTTGAGGCTCTGTCTCAAAAAAAAAAAAAAAATGTGTGCTAAAAGGTACTACTTACATTCCCAGATTGGCAAAATAGCAAAGGATGTGATCTCAGGCTGGGGACCCAGAGGCCAGAGACTGATATATGTGGGCGTGATCAGCCTGAGGCTATAGGGCACAGAGAGAGAGAGAGAGAGAGAGAGACGAGGCAGAGAAACAGATAGGATCATGAGAACAAGTGCTATGCCGGATGATTTCCAAAGACAGAGCCAATAATTCTTTCAATAGCATTGCCTCAAGTATTTATTGAGCATTGCTGTGTGCCAAACCGGTTTCCCAAGTGGGCTTCAAGTGAATGGAAAACAGGCATGCCGTATGAGTGTGACCAGTCTCTCTGCAAGTCATCATGTGGGGAAGTGGGAAGAGCATCCACAGGTGCTGCCGTAGGCGGGGCAGGGAGCAGAGGAGCGAGCACTCAGGACGGCGCGACCATCGCTGAAAGGAACCGTCAGACACAGCAGTGCCGGGAGGGAAGATTGCTGTGGTTGGATGGACAGTCGTGATGCCACGATATCATGTAATGTAATACAATGTGATATGTGTAAGATATACACAGTTGGTCTCAGACCACAGTTCTTGATCCAGAGTTCCTAAGATGTTTGTAATTACCTAAGTGACAGGACCATCTGACACAGAATTCACAAGCTCCTTGGTAATTCCTGGGTGATGGGAGCACCGCGTTGTTCTAATGAGACAACTCTTGGCTGACTCCTGAAGAGCCTGAAGATGGAGCTGATATTCAGAGGAACCAACCAAGTGATGAGAGAATCACAGACTTAGAACTTTCTATCTAACCTCTCCAACCTCTGGGAGGAGGGGCTAAAGATTGAGCTGATGACCAATGGCCGGTAATCAGTCATGCCTATGTACTCATGTCTATGTAATAAATTTGTTAAAAACCAAAGGGCAGGGTTTGTGCATTTTCAGACGGCTGAACACTCAGAGGACCTGGAGGGTGGCACACCCGGCAAGGACCTTCTCATGTACCCCATCCTGTGCTTCTTTCATTTGGCTGATCATCTGTGTCCCTTAGGATATTGTTGCAGTAAATGGTTAAACATAAGTAAAGTGTTTCTATGAGCTGCTCTAGCAAATCAAGCCCACCAGAAGAGGCAGCTGTGGGGAAGCCGATGAGTCAGAAGTATGGGCACAGCCTCAGGCTTGCGCTGGGCATCAGAAATAGGGAACATCCTATGGAACTGAACCTTTAACCCGTGGGATGTGACTAACTTCAAGTAGATCATGTCCGAATTGAACTGAACTATACGACACCAACTGGTAAATTGCTGGGTGTATGGCAAAAAAATGCCCTCTGTATCTGTTGTGTTGAATGGTTAGTGAGAGCAGGTAAAACCAAAGTATTTTCTATCATAATAAATCCTGACTGCTATATACAGTAGAACTTCTGAAGTTGAACACCCAAAGGACAGTAACAAACTGGTCATCACACATCAACATAAGGAACTAGGTCTACGGTACTAATACATACATGTGGTGAGGTCTGGTCTATGAGATTTAGGTCAGCCCCAGGAGGTGGTCAACAATGGAGATTCTACTGTATTTAAAAGTACATGAGTGTTTAACATTTGAGGTGAGTTGAGAATATTCAAAGAAGACAGCAAATGTAAGAACCCTAGGAGGAGGTAAGTTGACCTTTCTGAAGACTGGGAAGAGGACAGCATGGTTGGGGCAGATTAAGAGCAAGGAAGAACAAGAGAATGCAGGAAACACATTGGACAAAACTTAACACTCATTCATAATAAAACTCTCAGCACACTGGGGCTAGATGGAAACTCCTCAACTTAAGAAAGAACTACTCAATCCCAGCTGGAGCATGTGGCTCAAAGGAGTAACAACCCCATATACCAGAGATGGTGGGTTCAAACCCTGCCCCAGCCTAATACTGCAAAAAAAAAAAAAAAGAACTAAAGTTCTTTAGTTCAGTCTCTAAAGTTAACGTTATAGTCAATGGTGATCTTACTAGTTGTTCCCTACTAAGATCAGGAGCAAAGCAAGGATGTCCCCTCTCGCAATCCCCGTTCAACACCACACCAAAAGTTCTGCCTAATGCATTAAGACAAGAAAAGGAAATAGAAGGTGCACAGATTGGGAAGGAGGAAATAAAACTTCCTTTTTTCACAGATAACATGATTATCATGTAAATCCCAAAGAATCATCAAAAAAAAAAAAAAACCCTGCTAGAACTACCCACCAAGTATATTAAGATTGTAGGATAAAGAGTCAGTGCACAGAAGTCAACGACTTTCCTATATACCAGCAATGAACAAGTGCAATTTGAGATTAAAAACACAGTGTAATTGGCTTAGCACCTAAAAGGAAAAATTTGTGTATAACTCTAACAAATATGTACAAGATCTTTATGAGGAAAACTCTAATGAAAGAGATCTAAATAAATGATACCAAGGATACATTCTATGTTCATGGATAGGAAGACTTAATATTATTAAAAGATAATTCTTCCCAACTTGGTCTATAGATCTAGTTGTATCCCAATCATAATCCCAGCAGATTATTTTGAATAGTAAAGGACTGATTCTAAAGTTTCCATTGAAAGGTAAAAGTTCCAGAATAGCCTACACAATGTTAAAGAAGAACAAAGTTGGAGGACTGAGACTAAAAACTGACTTAAAAAGCTACTATAAAATCACAGTAATTAAGACAAAGTAGTGTGAGTGAAAGAACAGACAAATAGATAAATGAAACAGAGGAGGGCTCCCCAAAATAAGGGCAAACACATATAGTCAATTGAATTATAATAAAGGGGCAAAGCAAATCAAGTAAGAACGTATGGTGCTTTCTACAAACGGTAATGGAATTGGGGGGCATGCACAAGCCAAGAAAGAAAAGCAATCTAGACAGAAATTTCACACCCTTCACAAAAATTAACTCAAAATAGACCAAAGACTTAAATGTAAAATACAAAGCTATAAAACTCCCATTAAGTAACATATAATAAAACCAAGGCGGGCGGTGCCTGTGGCTCAAAAGAGTAGGGCTCCAGCCCCATATACCAGAGGTGGTGGGTTCAAACCTGGCCCTGGCCAAAAAAAAAAAAAAAAAAAAAAAAAGACCTGAACTTGGATTTGGCAATGGCTTTTTAGCCACAACACCAAAAGCACAACCCTTTCAAGAAAAACTTGAGAAGCTGAATTTCATTAAAAGGAAAAACTTTCACTCTATAACAAGTACTGTTAAGAGACCATTAAGAGAGAATCTTTCAAAAACATGTATTTGATGAAATATTGATATCTGAAATATACAATGAACTTTTAGGACTCAAAATAAAGAAAAAAAGCCTCAGTTTTAAAATGCACAGGAGATATACAGCTGGCAAATAAACATATGAAAAGATGCTCTACATCATATGTCCTTAGGGAATAACATATCAAAGCAACAATGGATCTTAGTGCACGTCTATTAGAACAGCTAAACGTCGAAACAGACAACACCAAGTGCCAGCCTGGATGTAGAACGAGAACTCCTACTCATGACTAGTGGGGCGTCACATGGTGCAGCCACTTCGGAAGGTAGTTTGACAGGTTCTTGTAACCCTAAACATGCTCTTGCCAGGGAATCCAACAGGAGCATTCCTTGGTATTTATTCAAAGAAGTTAAAACCGTGTGTCTACACAGACTTGCACACAAATATTTATAACATTATTATTGATAATTGTTAAGACATGAAAGAGGCTCGGCGCCTGTGGCTCAACAGGCTAAGGCTCCAGCCACGTACACCTGAGCTGGTGGGTTCGAATCCAGCCTGGGCCTGCCAAACAACAATGACGGCTGCAACCAAAAAAAAAAAAAAAAATGGCCGGGCATTGTGGCAGGCACCTGTATTCCCAGCTACTTGGGAGGCGGAGGCAGGAGACTCGCTTGCACCCAGGAATTGGAGGTTGCTGTGAGCTGTGATGCCACAGCACTCTCTCCAGGGTGACAGCTTGAGGCTCTGTCTCAAAAAAAAAAAAAAAAAAAAGACATGAAAGAAACCAATATGTGGCACTGAACCGAACGGGTGAGCAAATTGTGGCACATCCACTCAGGGGGACGTTTCAGCAATAAAAGCCATACATGGACGTGGGGGGGACTTAGTGCACACTGCTAAGAAAAAAAACTAATCTGAAAAGACTTTGTGTCATGTGATTCCAAATACATGACATTCTGTTAAAGGCAAAATTACAGAAAAAAAATAAAAGGAAAAAACATTGCAGCCAGGGATTCAGAAAGAGGTAGGCAGAGACAGACAGGCAAACAGGGGCAGTTGTTAGGGCAGGGGGACAGTTCTGCCTGGATGATGCCCCAGTATCGGCCGTCAATTGTAACAAATGCAGCACAGCAGTGCAAGAGTTTGTAACAGGGACCCATGGGGTCGGGGGGAGGCGTGCACACAGGAACTCTGCACACTCTCCCTGCAACTTTCCATAAATCTAAAACTTCTCAAAAATATAAACCTATGAATTTAAAAGAACAAAGATAATGCTGGCCTTTGTAAATAAAATGAATTGAATGAACTGGAGCAGAGCTAGAGTGGAAGTTGGGTTCCAATCCAGGGAACCGCCATCATTAAAGCGAGTGATGATGGTGGATTGCATAAAGGTCCAGAGAAAAACCTGTGTGGTGGCTGCTATAAGAATCGCTGATGATTTAAATATGTGTGAAGAGGGAGGCAGAAGTATCAAGAATGGCTTCTAAATGTTGGGCTGCATAACAAAAACCAGGTAAAAGTCCAAAGTAGAGATCTCCAGGGACAAAGACAGAAGCCCCAGGATGGGTCCATGGCAGCCAGAGGTTTATTAAAACACCTCGAAGGTTTAATAACATGTTTAATGAAAGAAGGGAATTCGGTAATATTTCTACATGTTACCATCATTTTATACACTGACCCCAAGCCGTGAGCCAGAATTGTATTATTTTATAACATAAAGTTAATTCCACAAACTTAAGTACAAGATTAGATATGCAAAACAATATTTGAAATTTAAAAGCAACCACAGTCATTTTAAACAACGTAAATATTTACAGTTTTAAAATAAAACTCTTTCTTTCAAAGGAAGCTGGATATTGAGAGTCTGTTTACATACTTGGACGCTCTCCCTCTTTCCCTGCCAAAGAACTGGCCGGTATTCCCTAGACGAGAATTGAGGCATCTAAACCAAGTTTTGTTCTATGATTCCCACGAATATAATCTGAAAACTAGCAGCAAGAATGCTCCCAGAAGTCTAAATTCACAATATATAACATTAGGAGGGAATAAAGCAAACACAATCGAGATAATCTGGGGCTGATAGTCTGTAGTCAACACCTTAAATTTCACCGGGAATCACAGCAGATCCGAGAACACTGACATAATGTCCCATGGAAACATTATCACAGCTTGATTAGGTAGTAACAAGATGCATCTCTCATACTGGTTTCATTAAAATAGCATCAGATCCACAAAACTCTCGAATCGATGGTCCCCAGAGAAATTAGTGATCATCTTATTCAAAAAGCACTGCTGCTTTGGTTGCTTTTTACATCTGGTTTCTCCAAATTTTCAAACTAGGATGTATGTAGCAGGGGTCAGAGCAGGACCCTGGTGTCACACAGAGGGGGAGCCTGTTTTCCATACTTCTTGGAAATTTATCCCCCTCACCCACCACTCGTTCACTCTGCTCCGGGGGCATCGACCTGCGAGTTACATCTGGGATGGACTGTCCAGATTTCAGGCTGCCCAGCCTTTCTCTAGGAAACGGCTTTGCAGCGGCTCCTTCTCCTTCTCCTTCTGTGTCACAGGCCCTCGGAGAGTTCTGCTCCTGAGTGCACCGATTTGTCATGGCCAAGCTTGTGCTCGCTGACAGTCTGAGAGAAAATGAAATGAGGGAAACAGACATGACCGGGGGGAAGTCCACAATAAAGCTGGGATCGTTTTTTAAGTGGAAGAAGAGGAGAATATTCAGGAGTTTCCTCAACCTCTGATTTTCCAAAAACTACATGCATTGCCCGGCAGCTATTCCTGATCTCCTTTTGTTTAACATTCACGGGACCACGGTTATTTCAGGAAGAACACAGGGGAAGTCAAGGCCAGGAGAGGTTCTGCATCTTCTCCGTAAGGGAATAGGAGAGATGTGTGGTTGCCCGCTCGTCCTCAGAGCGACTCACCCTAAGTGATGACTCGTATGTCAAACTAGAATTTTCTTCATTCTTTCTTGTATAAATGTATGAGGGCTGTCCCACACTAAGCTGGGTCACCAACGGAGCTTATAGATTTTCCTTCCCATGAGACATTTAAAGAAGATAAATATCCATCTATCTTTAAAGGATAGCATGGAGTTCTCAGGATGAGTTGAGAAATGAATTAAATAACCTTTGGCTGACTTATGAGTAAGAAAAATAAAATAGATATACTGACAATATAAAGTAACTCCTTTTCAACATTTATTTTTTTCACTATAAAATTCTGCCACCCAGACATTAGATATCAAAATACCACCAATTGGCTCAGTATCTGTAACTCCACGTACACCAGGGCTGGTGGGTTCGAACCTGGCCCGGGCCTGATAAACAAATAAGTGAGAACAACCACAACAAAAAAAAATAGCCGGGCTTTGTGCCAGGTACCTGTAGTCCCAGCTGCTCAGCTACTCGGGAGGCTGAGGCAAGAGAATTGCTTGAGCCCAAGAGTTTAAGGTTCCTGTGAGCTATGACACCACAGCACTCTACTGAGGGTGACAAGTGAAACTCTGTCTAAAAAAAGGAAAGAAAATAGCACCAATTCTCCACAACTGAGGTACAAAATTAATTGATTAATACAGAGAAAACCAATGAAGTGAAGGAGTTACAGGAGGCCATGCCCAAACCAAATCAGAAAGCACCTGCATTTCACATCTCAGCTGCACCTGAGCCTACAGTGTCAGGGAACTATGTCAGGGTGACTAGAATGTTCACTAAAAGTACTAAGGTATCTGGCATCGTCTAAGTAAACGTAAAATCTAAGGGAACAGTAAGCTCACCTCCTTCACCCCCTAAGTGCTGATTGGTCTTAAAATACAAAAGGTCGACCAGTGCCTGGTAGGAGCCCTAAATGCTGGAGAAATGGACTGGAGCTAAAATAATTGTTTTTAGGTCTCTCTCTGTTTCTGAATTAATCTGGAATTCAGGTATGAAATCAGAAGTAATTGATTGGGAATTTGAATTTTTGAATTCAATTTTTGAACTGATTTGAATCTGAGTCTTTTTTGAGACAGAGTCTCACTATGTCTCCTTAAATAGAGTGCCGTGGCGTCACAGCTCCCAGCAACCTCTAATTCTTGGGCTTAAGTGATTCTCTTGCCTCAACCTCCCAAATAGCTGGGACTATTTGCCAGCTCTGGTGTATGTGGCTGGCACTCTAGCCACAGAGCTACAGGCGCTGAACCTTGTTTTCATTTTTAATTCAAAATAAAATTGCCTATGTTGAGAATCCCATTGGCTTATTATATATCGCTACAGTTTACATTAACTTTTTTTTAAAAAATTCTGGTGATTGGTATGAATCTTAGTAGATTTCCCCAACAATACTAACGTACACTGTCAAGAATTCAGCAAGAGCATTAATTTTCCTCCGTTGACTAACTTGTCACTCTCAACTAGAAACTAGACGATTACAATAGAGAATGAGTAGGGTTAGCCCCAGACCTCCTGGTAACTTCCGACACTCACACGCAAATCTGTGGTGCTTTTTATTTCCCCAGTAACGCTTTAGAACAATTCACCTATATTTAAAATTTGCAGAGGTATAAAGAGAGATTTTGCAACTATTGTATCTAGAACTATCTTCCAGAGACCTACTTAGCTCAACACGTCCCAAGAATTTTGTTCTCATGTACATGACAGGGCAAAGAGCCCCGTTACCGGATTGTCCCTTAACTCATCTCCAAGGAAGACGGTCACCAAAAAAGAAAGACGGCCATTTTTAGGGATTCCTGTGATTCTAGGATCCTGATGGTATTAAAACAAGGAGTGAGGGGAGCTTTTGAGCATCTGTTAGTAAATAACAACCTGTGACAACAGTCTGCTGACTTAACAGCTCCTCTGAGACTTTACTTTAAAAGCTGATTTTATATTAAAAGGCTAACATAAAATCATCACAAACATTATTTTTAAAGCACTTATTTCAAATATGCCCTTAAAACTAAATGTCCAAGATAGGAGATGTAGTTCTCAATTTCTCCTAAACTTTTCGCAAAACAAAGGTATTATTTTGAAAGAAAATTTATCTCACATTTATGTCCAAGGAAAATGGTGCAATGAAAACTTATGAAATCAACTGCTCTATTAGGAGCAACTTATATGTTCCTTGTGCCAATTAACCTATTAATATTCACAATTAGCTTTGGATTTGTTGTTTTGTTTAGGTTGGATTGGTTTCTCAAAATTTGCAAAGAACCAAATAATCCACTAGCATCAGTCAACAGATAATGTTCCCTGAAATTATATCGTCTAAAATGGAAAATTATTGCAAGACCCAAATTGACTTTCTTTCTCAAACTTTCCCTAAGCTTCTTGTTTTTGTTTTTTTTTTTCTAATTTTGTTGGGGATTCATTAAAGGTACAAGAAACCAGGTTACACTGATTGTCCTAAGCTTCTTGTTTTAAGAATCAATTCCTTCTCCCAACCAAAAGTTCGTCTTTACAGATGAAGAACAAAACTTAGGATCTAAATCTCACTAAAATGGTAATTTATGGTAATTTATGACTTAAAAAAAACCCCTAGATTCAGTTGTTTAGATAGCCACAACTGTAATGATATCCCCCTTTTTAACACTGTTTTACTGATTTGGTCTGATTCAAGCTTTTCAAGAACCAACATAGTGATAATTGGCTCATTCAGAAGAAATCAAATAAGAAAAGTAGGATTATATTCAGATGAACATACCCTTGTGTTCAACGAAACGCTCTGGAAGCTTTGAATGTTTCCTGAAATGTTAAGCATTTCACGGTCACAAAGACACACAGCTCAGTCATTCCTTGTTCTAGAAAGAGCCTGTTCATTTCTGCAATGCCTTTGCACCCTCTAATGGTCATTTTAGGATTTTCTTCATTGGAAGCAATTCAGGGCTAAACAAAGTTTTCATCCTGTAAATTTGAATTTTTAGTAAAATAATGACCTTTACACGCTTTCTACCTTTAAATCTGTGATTTTATAATCCCAAATATTAATTGAAGCTCACACCTCTTCACACTATTAGGAAAACAAAAGTACGTAACATTAAAGTTACTAGGATAATAATTAGGAAACACGCCACACTTTCCAATTACTTCTAACATATGAACAAGCTCATAAGAATTTAAGATTCTGCCTCTGAAACACAACAATTTGATAGTAAGGCCAGGATTAGGTATCAGAGTTTCTTTCTGATAGTGGTGTAGTGAAATCCACTTAAAATCTAGGCTTGTTTGTACAAAACATAGAAATAAGTTCTAACCTAGTACAATATCCTACATGAAATAGCAGAAATTAGGCTCTCCTTCATTAAGAAGTAGTAAGAGCAAGATTAAACATACACAGAAACTATAAAGACCATAATTAAAGTTTAATCTTTAAGATTTAAAGATTATTCCTTTCCTGATATAAAATTTTCTTCTTTCCATTAGTTACAGTTTCATGTCTAGAAAACATTTATGGAAAACGTGCAAAGTTTTCGTGGCAAGTTTTAGTTCTGAGTTCATGCTGCTGACAGTGATAAGGACACCTGCTTTGTGGTAAAGAGAAACTACAGCTGAACCTGCAGATGTCAGAGGACCACCGTATGAATGAGTGTTAAGAGGAGAACTGTTGCATTCATTAAACTGTTTCCTTCCAGGGTGATGGTGTACATTTTAAACATTTTTTTCTTTTTTTTTCATTTGAAACATTTTTAACTTGAAGTGATAACTTGAGCTCTCTATGGGTTTTAACATCTTTCTTTCTTTCTTTCTTTCTTTCTTTCTTTCTTTTTCAGTTTTTTGGCTGGGGCTGGTTTTAAACCTGTCACCTCCGGCATATGGGGCCGGCGACCTACTCCTTCAAGCCACAGGTGCAGCCCAGTTTTAATTTCTTAATAGGCATATTGTTATTAGAAAGGTACTTCAGAACTTATACATATTGCTAAAACTCAATAACTTTGGTTTCAAAATACAATTACGAACATCAAGGACACGAAAGACACCAACAACAGTGTGAAAAATCACATATATCTGAATCACATTTGAGGCGTTAATCTCCAAGCTGAAATAAGATAGTAATAGAGGCTAACACTCCAAGTGTTTAAAGTTTCTATCAATTTCCAAATTACGAACAAAATTTCAAAATAAAATTTTGAGTGACCCACCTGAAAATGCAATTATCTCTAATAGCAGATAACGTGGCATTTCAACGTTCCTGAATCCCCCCGGACACCAGTCCACAGAGGCTGCTCACGTGTAATCCAAGCAGCGTGTCAGATGTATGGACAGCAAATACGCACTTACAAACATGGGGGTTACGGTCAGCTCGGAGAATATTCTTTGTCTACAACTATACTTTCAAAAAATGGAAAATCCTAAAAGTCATCTCTCTTTCAAGGCAACCATGTATTTTGCCTAAAATCCCTTATTTGTATTTCATAAACACTCTAAAATCTGATACAAAGTGGCCAAGAGAATGTTGCCACTATCTTGCCTGCTAGAGGTTTTTATACAACCGTGGTCTTTGACACCTGAAATCTACTGCATAGAAATACACATACTCTGGGGTAGCGCCAGTGGCTCAAAGGAGTAGGGCACTGGCCCCATAAGCTGGAGGTGGCAGGTTCAAACCCAGCACTGGCCAAATACTGCAAAAAAAAACAAAAAAAAGAATAAAAAACTGAATATGCTTTGTGAATGCCCATTGCAAATAACTCCTGTTTAAACGTATCCTGTCTTACAAAAGTCTAGTGTGCAAATAACTGATGGAATAAAACTTACAGAATTACCAATTTCAATAATTTGGAGGTTCAAATCATTTAATGTATATTCCAAAATAGAAAGCTATTAAATCCACTGCCAGCAACAACCATTTAGGAAGCCACTCATGAAGTCTGTTTAAAAGCAGAGTAAATCCGAATGCCCTAAGCTAATCAGCATCAAATTCCAGGCCCTTCAAAATCAGCTGCGCAACACAACTTTCTGTTTCTTCAACACGATACCTCTTCTCATCTTAATAATTACACATTTCTCTTCCTTTAGCATAAATAATCCCTCCCTTGCCACACACAGCATGTCATTATGGTATATTGGGATTTGTTACATGGTAATGGAAACTGTTGGAACGGCTGTCTTTCCCATTAGAACCCCAGATGGACTTCGTAAGGGCAGGAACTGAACCGATTTGGTTTTGTATCATTTTCACCTGAGCACAGGCAGGTAGTGAAGAGACATGACGCTTTTAGAATTCAAACAATTATCATGGAGACCCACGTTCCAATCCTAGACTCAGTAAACTAACTTCCCAGTTTTCTGACATGTAGGTGTGGAATGTAATGCGTTGCAGGATGATTGTGGAATTGAAAGATAATTATAAAGTGGCTAACTCAGTTTCTTCCATAGACGCTTAGACGGCACTATTATTTGTGCTCAATAAATGTTAGTAGAATTGATTTTCACACTAGCCCTTTCGGTTTACATATTCACTCAAAGTCTTTTCAGAATTCTCAAACTTCAAATCATTATCTTGTTCTTCTTCACTCTTTCTTATAGCCCCAAATTTAAACATAAGCGTAACTATGAGAATATTGTTACTATCTGTTCAGACAAGTGAGGCATTTGAGAGCAGCATGTTCAATTTTTCCCAGAATTAAAGTAGTTTAAAACGTCTTCAGAGAGGAGAACTGAAGTTCAGGGCATTCAGATGTATATTTTCTTTAATTTCTCACCAAAAGGGGAAAAAAAGGACAAAATGCTTCAATATTTATAAGACTAAGAATAATGGATGTGCATAATTTGGCCTTACCATACATTTCTGCTTTAAGACCCAGTTTAAACTCAGACAAAGGGCAAGAACATCAACTTAATTATGCAGAAAAAAGATGCTTTAACTGCAGAGCACATTCAATAGACAGGATCCAGAGAAAGCAGCCCTGCCCGAAACGTTTACAAATCAATTCATTATATTGATTTGGAATGAGTTGTGCTGTAATTTAAAACATAGATTACCACAGGCCAAACTTGATAAATTTCTATTTCTAAGGCACTTTCACTTGACAATACACTTGAGCTGAAAATTTTCAAGAGAGTTATTTACCTACCCCTCCCCCCCAAAAAAACTAGTGTGTATAAATAATAGATTTTAATAAAATAACGATTAAAATTTAATCATAACTGAATTTCCAAAGTATGCCAAAAAATTGTGTGTTTGAGTTAACTAATAACTTCAATAAATCACTGATATTTTATTGAGAATAGGCAATGTGTTTTTGTTTCAAAATGATTTATTTCACATACAATGTATACAATGTTTCCATCTCATTTCCTAGTTCTAATGGAATGCTGGAAGAAAATGCAAGATTTGGTTCTGCCTTGTTTCTTTTTCTAGGAAAAGGCTGATCCATGGGGAGTCCGTGTTTATACCAAGAGCCCTTTCCTCTTCCTCAAATCTCCTGATGATTTGCTGCTTTAACTTAATGCAACTTAAATATTTTACCATCTTCTTCACTTATCTGTCTTAAATGTAGGGAAAATAGCAGATGCTACTACCTACAGTGTTTCTCAAAAAGCACTGAAACCACAGTTGAGAAAGACTCGTTGAATTTTAATTACCCATCAAGCAAATGGGAGCATGAGGTCAACCACTTAATTAGAGAAAAGGCTAAAATATGTGCTTTTTTGGAGACGACCGTGTGCTCGTCAGTCATTTTCTTCACAGCAAAATACAGGACCTAGCAGGTGCAGGAGAGCTAAGACTATAAGTAAATAAAATAACAACCTGCAAACAAGTTTTTCCTGAGCCAGCCTTAGAACCAAGACCGACTATAACAAGGTTCTCCCAAACCATCCTCTCTCCGTTACTGAAGTCTCTCCGGGGTCTCAGTTTCTTCATCAGAGCGATGATCATTAAACACCTTGATCTATTGGTTCTATTTAAATTTAAATGATCTTAGTTCCTAATAAAGAATTATATTAATAACAGGAATCAACGTCTGTTTTATCTGATACCCACATGTCCGTGGACATATAAACACACAAATACTGAAATAAGCCACATGTATGTTACTCAAACACACACAAAACTATTAAAATTCAAGAAACATAAATAGTTTTTGATGTCATCCTCACACAAGTCTTCACCGTTTCCAGTAAAATGACACAAAAATTGTGAAAAATCAAATAGAATACCTTGATGGCAACAGAAATTCCTTCCTCGTCCAGATTCATTCTTTTTAAAATGAAAGAATAGACTCGCAACAAAATTATGGTCTTTGAAACAAATTATAACTAAAAAGGATTTTTGAAATTATTTCTATAAATGTCAAGAGCAATTTCAGCCAGCTAAAATGTGTTGCCCTGTGGAATCAGAGTAGTTCTGCCTTGTGAGAGCTTTCATGAAGCTTGCCGTAAAATTTCAAAATACATAACTGCCTTTTCATCAATAGAAGTAAATGTTGCTGTGACATTTCTCTAGCAAATTTTAACAGGTTTCAAACTACCTCATCTTTTTAATTGTACGTATTCAGATTTTTTTTTTTTTTGGTCTGATTATAGAGCAAGCTGAAAACAAAGTGGTTTTCCTCACAATTATAACAACATTTAGTCTCTAAACCAACATTTCTACATATACTTATCTTATAATTTTGAGTTGTTTGCAAAAAATAATTCTTACAATAAAATAGAGGTAATGTTAGGTCTTTATGAAAGGCCTCCTCACTAATAGCATCACTCCTGCAGGTTTGAAGAATACTCATTTCCAAGCTGATGAGGTACCCAAAGCTCAACCTTTGCTAGCAGTGCCACCTGCTGTTGACTCGGAAACATTTCCCACTATGTACAAATGGAAATAAAAATAAATGGAACAGCACACATGGATACAGAAAACAAGCATTGACATAGATTTTAAAGACAATTTGTGCACCGCAGGTAAAGTTATATCCACGCTGCAATGATCTTCTAAGAGCGGGGCTTAATAGATGACTAAACCCAAGAGCCTAATTTTTACAAGGTAATTTTTTTAAGTAACAAAAAAGAGGGAGATTACAGTATGAAAAAAGGCAAAGAAAATAAAGTTCTTCCAGGAGGAATTAGATGATTTCTTCTTGACTGAATAACCCCTGTTTAATACCCGTAGGAAGATATAATTATAAATGTAGGGAGATATAACCATACATGTAGGGCGCTGTAACCATATGTGCAGGGAATTCAACCATACATGTGGGGAGATACAACCATACGTGTAGGGAGGTAAGACCGTATGTGTAGGGAAAATTCACCATACTTATAGGGAGATATAAGCAAAGACGGCAAAAATTGGGGAATCCCACTGAAGGATAGATGGGAAATCATTGCTGTGACCTGTCTATCCTATAAATGAAAAGTTGGAGGGAAAAGCATAAAGCACTAATATTTTTGTCTTCTTTGCCAACGCAGCTAAACTTCACAGAATTTAAGAGAACACCAAAATATTAGATATACTTAATATACATCTTAAGGTCTGCCAAAGATTGAAATCCGTTCTGTCGGAATTCCGAGGATTCCCTTCATTCTTTCCCTCCTTCTGGAGAAACGTGCTCTCCAGCAGCCTTCGGGCTCAGGGGAGGCGGCTGGCTGTGCAGAAGCAGTGCGGACCCGACACTGCCTCGGGGGGAGGCAACAGAGTGTGTAGAAGCACACGAGCACATCCCATACTTTTTTCTTTTACAATTTAACAGTTTAAGAACTGACCTATTCGTTGATATGAAAGCTTTATCAGTGTGCTTCAATTTCCTTGTCTATCAGACAGGGGGAAAAAGTGACATAAAATTTCTGTAAAACACACTCATGAGGAAAATAATCATTTAAAATACAGAAAATTCATTTTAGGATAATTAGAAGGTTTAAAAGGCAAGAATCTTACCTTTTGATAAAGACTCAGTTTCCCCAACAATTAAAATTACCAAATTATTACAAAAAAAAAGAAAAGAAAATTCATTTGAAAACACCTTGTTTTTAATAAGCAATCTAAACTTTGCATAACAGACAGCTTTTTGGATTGTCTGTCCCACTCTTTCTGCAAATTTCCCCTCTCCCCTCCTCTATCCATAAAGATTTAAATTCCGTGGTTTTCAATTCCATTGTAAGTACAGCCATAACCTGCGAGCTGGTGCTTCTCTCTTCTGAGACGGTCACAGTACATCTTAGGAGGCTAAGACAAGAGAATCGCTTGAGCCCAAGAGTTTGAGTTTGCAGTGAGCTATGACTTAGCCATGGTACACCGAGGGTGACAAAGTGAAACTGTCTCAAAAAAATAAAATAGAAATTACAGGGGTGTGTGTAATATACTGTATTATTAGTTCAAGATATTGATTCCTCCTCGTGACTTGCTTTGATTCCCCCTAAAATAAGCCAAGTAACTTACAGCTCTGGCAAGCGGGGACTTTGATGCCATCTTTTCAAGCCCACACAAGAAACAACAATGTGGGGGGGTGTTACACGTCCACCTGCCATAGACATGTAAGATGACAAAAGAAGTCAACGGACATTGTCACTGAAAGTTAGAAAGTGATTGACACCACAGTATAACTGATCAGTGAATGTCACAGATACATACAAGCTCATTGTAAAAATGCTAATGGACAAGAAACTAAATATAGTCGGACCTCTATAAGTTGACCACACATGGGACTGTAACGAACTGGTCACCATACACTTGTGGTCAACATGAGGACCTAGGCCTACTCTACCAATAGGTACATGTGGTGCGTGGCCAGTCAACTTAAGGAGGTGATCAATGGAGGTGGTCAGCTGTGGAGGTTATACCATGTTTCAATATGAAGTTCATTTACTTATTTCTAATAAGCTTATAACAGAGAGTTTTGTTTGAAACTAGAAATAGTTATCAAAGAAATATCAAATTAAACATGAGGCCAATTACATGATTTGCTACGCGGCCTCAAATAAGTCATTTTACTTTGTTAAGCCCATGAGACTTTATCAGAAAAATGAAGACAATAATCTATACATACTGTGTAGACGAAGAGCCAAATAATATGATGCATGTTTTATCTCTTTAAAATATTAAAATTATAATTACTGGGCAGCACCTGTGGCTCAGTGAGTAGGGCGCTGGCCCCATATACTGAGGGTGGCAGATTCAAACCCAGCCCCGGCCAAACTGCAACAAAAAATGGCCAGGTGTTGTGGCGAGCACCTGTAGTCCCAGCTACTCGGGAGGCTGAGGCAAGACAATCACCTAAGCCCAGGAGCTGGAGGTTGCTGTGAGCTGTGACACCATGGCACTCTACCGAGGGCAACAAAGTGAAACTCTGTCTCAAAAAATAATAATAATAAAATAAAATAAATAAAATTATAATTACCAACATACATACCAGCCCTAGGTCTGATGACCAGAGTGTACTTGCTGAGGGCCTGGATCCAGTGCTGTAATGCGTCAATGTAACTCCTAACAAAAGAGTCTGCCATGGGGTCACAACAGAAGCAGCAGGGTTGATAACACCTGCCCTTCCCACAAATGTCAGTGTGCAGCTGAGACTGCAGAAGCGAGTCATTTGGGAGACTACTCTACTCCACGAACCCCAACCCTGACCGTCACAACCATAGTCTAGTGCGGTAATGAAAGAATTTCTCAGTTTTGACCAAAGTACATTACTCAAACATTAATTTTTAATTCAACTTAATATGTTGTTTAGGATATTGCATCCTCACTTGTAAGTGAAATATGTTTGTAATTTCCCTTTGTAACAATATATTTTCTCCAATTTTGATATCAGGTGTATCCAAATTAATTAGAATGACTTTGAAATATTTCTTCTTTTTCTATTGTCTAGAAGATTTGGCATGATCTGTTTTTTGAACTTATCTTTTACTTTTATTTATAAATATTAGTTGTCTATTTTTTGAGACTTTGGAAAAAAAATAAGAAGTTAACTGATGACTCCATACTGAGCCTCAGAGTCGAAGCATTCTATAATAGACATGCTCTTATTTGACAATGTGAACGTTACTTTCTTGGCATTATTATTATTAATATTGTTAATATTTCAATGCAGTAAATCATCTGATTTCTTTTCTGAATGTATTGATCTTTGTTCATTCTTTACGAGGTTTTTGTTTCTAATCTTTATCTTAAACATTGTTATTGTTATTAAATTTTAAGCCTTTTTGATTCTGTGAAGGCAAAAAGTGGAAACCTAATAAACACATGTATATGTAAAAATAAAAAAAAGAACAAATAAACTTAAGAAGAGGAAAAAAAAGAAAAGAAATTCATTCCACTAAAAAAAAAAGAATTTGCTCATGCAATTCACTTTTTTATTCTCCGTGGTTAATGGATATCCATTTCAAGAACAAAAATACTTTAATATCCGGCTCGGCGCCTGTGGCTCAAAGGGCTAAGGCACCAGCCACGTACAGCCCGGGCCCGCCAAACAACAATGACGGCTGCAACCAAAAAATGGCTGGGCATTGTGGCGGGCGCCTGTAGTCCCAGCTACTTGGGAGGTAGAGGCAAGAGACTCGCTTGAGCCCAGGAATTGGAGGTTGCTGTGAGCTGTGATGCTACAGCACTCTATCCAGGGTCACAGCTTGAGGCTCTGTCTCAAAAAAAAAACCAATAAAAACTTTAATATCCATAAAACCCCATTGTTGTTTATATTACATATACCAATATTATTCTAAGCTTTTACATATTTACTCATTTTATCCTTCTAATAATTCTACTTATTAATAATTCCATCTCTCAGATAAAAAAACTGACGTACAGATTAAGTAATCTGAAGTCACAGCTCAGAAGTGGCAGAAGCAGGTATTGAAGCCAGGCAAACAATTTTGGAATTTCACTTCAACCAAATATTATCAAGTTGAAGCAAAAAGAATTTGGGGAAGAAATAAAATGCAGTTGTGCTAAAATAAATAAATAAATAAATAAATAAATAAGACTCTATCGTTTTATCAGTATATATCCAGTTGGAATTTGGGTGTTTTTTTTTCGTGTTTATTTGTTTTGAGACAGTCTCACTCTGTCACCCTGAGTAGAGTGCCGTGGCATCATATTCACAGCAACCTCAAACTCCTGGGTTTGACCAATCCTCTTGCCTCAGACTGTTGAATACCTGGGACTCCACATGCCCACCACAATGCCTGAGTCATTTTACTATGTTTTTCTAGTAGAGTTTGATCAGCCTCCCATAGTGTTGGGGTTACAGGTGTGAGCCACCGTGCCTGGCCTATGTCAAGTATTTTTTTAAGATAATCGTATTTACTTAAATTATTGAAGTTTTATATAAGTAGAAATCAAGTTAATAGATTAGCCAATGTAAACATTCTTCACCTAAATCCATTACCCCCTTTGCTACAATTTCATTGTTATTTCAAATTTGAAGAGTGCATTTTTTTTTTACACTGATTGCATTTGTTAGGTAAAGTCCCTCTTAGAATCGTGTTTTGCCCCCCAAAGGTGTGGTACACACCAAGACCTCACCCCCCTCGCTCCTTCCCTTGAAGAGTGCATTTTTATGTTACTAATGAAGCTGAGAAATTTTCATTTGTGAGCCAGATATTCTCCTTGTTAATGAAAATGCATAGTTGGAAAAGCTCAACCCAAGACCAAATATATGTATATTAACTGTAATTCTATAAATGACACGTATAGCGTCTGGAGTAGACATAGCAGAGTAGGCCACAAGATCACACGTGCAATGTGTCTGTAGCAAGTTTCTGCTGCATCTTTTTAAGAATGACTATTTAAAGATGACAATGTAAAACAATTCCTATAAAATGACCCACATAAATAGATTGCAACACTATGCAAATACTTACTGAACGAAACACATCTTAGATGGAGATGTGAATGCCACCAACAATTCCTTGCAAGCTTTACTCTTATAAAGAAGATATTCTATGCAATTTAAATAGAGAAACTTTGGCTCATAATTTTAGCAATAATTCACTATCAGGCAAAAAATATTTTTCCAAATTTCCATCATATTTGAAACATTCAAGAAGGAATCATAAAATTGACTTTAATTTAAATACCTTAAATTTGACATATTCAAATAACATGGAGCTTTTAAATTTACAGAAATTAAAAAGAAAATGTCCTACCCCCAGTATCAATGAAAGGTGACAGAAAATCCATTACATAAAAGAGTCAATCATTTCCAAGAAGACTATTTGACTTCTCAGAACAACTATTTTGCCTAAAATAAGCCTAAATTTTATGATTAGCCCATTATGAAAAAATAGATCTTATGCATTTTATTCCAAATTATCAAATGAGAAAATCCAGGCATTAAATGTAAAAGAAGAGCCTCTATATTTTTACATAGAAATTTGCTCAAAGACAAGCAATCAACAGAATGGAAATTTGATTATATCAATGTCACTGAATAATAATTACTATAGTGAGTTAAATGGAAAAATATCAGTTTCTGTAATTCTAAAAACAACTTTCCCTGGTGTTGTAAACTATAGAAAACTAAAACAATTGGGAAATACCTACATTTTAACTTTTAAGAGGCTTGGTGAGGATAGTACATATTTTTTCTAGACTGTTTCTGTTGCATTTCTAACAGTCTCAATAAGCCCAAGGGGGCATCTCTACACATTTGCAAGTTTCAATAATAGCCAAAGTATTAAATAACTAATCCGGCATAATGCACTATTCCAAAGTAGAGTGTTTGGCCAATATTCCTCTTCAGAGAGATACTATAATTGCTTCACTTCACTTTCAATAAACGATCTATAATGAAAGTTGCTTTTTAGGCTTAACCTAGAGCTGTGCCCTGTGGGAAAAGATTGAGTCTTTGTAAAATGTGCTCTAGTTTACTAATAAGATGCAGAAGTCGCACAACTGATGAACCAGCAAATCTGCTCTGACTTACTGGGTCTTTGCTGAATAAATTTGAATATCATCAAAATACATTATCCTTATCCATAACCTGCTTCCTATGATTCACTCGATCCTACATTCATTTCAAAGAGAACTTTAAGTACTTCAATATTTTATGTACATGGGCTATTCCACTGGCATTACATAAAACAGAAGAAAATATTTTTTTCTGAAGGACAAAAATGAAGCTTTCAATAGGAAAAGGTTACCAGGTGACTATTTAGAACAACAACAACAAAAAAAAAAACAGAGAATATTTAGACAGTAGTATTTACATCTGACCCAGATATGTAATAAACAGAATTTCTTACTAAAAAGTAATACAAAATTATCTTCCTTGACTATTTACTGTTGACCATGGAGATGTGGATTAAAATCCTCCTTCTCCCAGTGACCGGCCGTCTTATCTTGAACACACCTGCTAACCCTCCCACCCTTCTTTCTTTCTTTCCTTCATTCCTAATTTACTCATGAATTTAATTTATATTAAGGGTATAGCATGTGCTGGGCATTTGTGGTTTCCTCTGGGGGTGGAAAGATAAACAAGAGAGTTGCTCCCCACAGAAGCGTCTATTCTTTAATCAAAAAAAAAAAAAAAAACTTTATACCATCAAACATGATGTGAGAAAGGTTAATTTAGAAAGCTTTGGGAGCAGACAAAGGGTTGTAATTTGGTTTCCCTGAAATGACATATGAACTTAGTCTTGAAAAATTAGGAATGACTTACAAGAGGCTACGTGGCTTAGTGGGTAGAGTAAGGTGGGTATTTCTTACAGAAGAAACAGAAGTCACATGCTGTTGCCCTCCTTATTATTTAGTTGAGGCTCTGGGGTAGGAAACAAATTGGGGGGTGACAGAGTTCTTTCAAGCTTGGTGCAATTTTAGAAAAAGAAAGAACTTCAAAGTCTATATTGTCCTGAAAAAATGTACAGTAATAAAACATTTTAAACAAATAAAGAATAGCCAGATTTTATTTATTTTTTCATTTTTTTATACATATACGTGTGTTTATTTGGTTTCCACTTTTTGCCTTCACAAAATTAAAAAGGCTTAAAATTTAATAACAATAACAATGTTTAAGATAAGGACTAGAAACAAAATCCTCATAAAGAACCAACAAAGATAAATACATTCAGAAAAGAAATCAGACGATTGCTGCATCGAAATATTTAGCAAAAATAATAATAATAATGCAAAAAAGTAATATTCACATTATCAGATAAGGGTATGTCTATCATAGTATGCTTTGACGCTGAAGTTCAGTACAGAGTCATCAGTTAACTTCTTATTATTTTTTTCAACGTCTCAAAAAATAGACAACTAATATTTATAAACAAAAATAAAAGATAATTTCAAAAAGCAGATCATGCCAAATCTCGTAGACAATAGAAAGAAGAAGAAATACTTCAAAGTCATTCTACTTCATCTGGATACGCCGGATATTGAAATTTAAAAGGAACAGCCAGATTTTAAAAGCTCTTCCTGGCTGTATTCTGGGAGGTAAACTAGTAGATCTAAGGTAAGTAAAGCAGGTGTGAAGTTGCATGGAAATCCTGGGGAGGAGACCTTAAAACATGATTGGTACTGCCGAGGAGGAGCAGAGGCTGCTTACAGCAGGAACAGATCAGATGGTAAATCACCCTGACGTACATCATTCTTCACACTTTGTCCCTATGTAATTCCACAACGATAATTTATATATCCTTTCAAATGGAGGCTTGCAAATCAAGCTATAATGCACCATTATCCTATTTAAGATCATTAAAACTCCATGATTAAATTATGTTCTGATTTCATGACTAGGACTAATTTTTAAGAAGAAATGTAATCACTATCCTGGCTATATCACTCTCACTCTAGTTTTTTCATGCAAGTGAAATTAAAATCTTGATTATAGAAAATGGGAGACAAGAAGGAAGGTGAGGAAAAGCAAAGGTGAGGGTGAGGGGTACTAACGAGCTAAGAGGATGGTGAGAGGGTACTGAATTAGCGCTAAGAGGATGGTGAGACGGTACTGAATTAGTGCAGGCCAACATATGGGTGAGGGAACAAAGTAAGAGTCTTTCTGCCAGGCCTCTCTGTCTTACCGGATCCCATGGGCCAGGGGCTTTTAAATAAATCTGCATCCAGGGCGGTGCCTGTGGCTCAAGGAGTAGGGTGCCAGCCCCTACTGGGGATGGCGGGTTCAAGCCTGGCCCCAGCCAAAACTGCAAAAAATAATTATAAAATCTGCGTCTAAATATATCACAGATTTCCTTTGCTAGGAAACCAAATCTCCCTAAAAAAGAGATATAACTTGGTAAATTATGCTTTATCCACTGGAATTTAAATAATTGAATTTACAAAATTAAATACATTTTGAATAACTAGTCTGCCTTAAGTTTAAACTCGAGAAAAGGACAACGTTTGGGGATAGACACTGAATTTTACTTTCAAGTACTATTCACCAATATCTTAAGAAGACCTTATCTACTTTGGAAAGCATGAATGAATGAATGAATGAATGAGCGAATTGCTTTTCAAATTTTTATCAGAACAAGTCACCTGGTCCTCCAGAAGAAGTATCACATTGCTAGTCCTATTGTCAGAAAGGCTCCGTGTAATTTAAACTGGAAATGTTTCTACCTGTTATAGATAACCTTTAATTAGGACAAGATGGAATATTGTATGAGATACATCTGGTGGCATTTTGTAACAGGGAATGGTTCCTTTTCCCAGCTTTCCAAGGATTTCATTTGCCCTTGGTGACATAGCTCCTCTCTTAAATTTCTCTACCTTTCCCACACTTCTCTCACTTATGTTACTTATGTTACTAGAACTGGCTAAACAGAATGGTAGATTCTCAAGGATTTTTCACAAGAAATTGAAGTATATAAAGGACTTTTTAACATCAATATTAAATACCATGTAATGTTTAAAATCAGTTTCTCATCTTAAAAATACATAAATGCTTTTTTGGAATGACTCAAACCCCCCCCCCCAATAAAAGAGATGAATATTCTTATAATTTTCAAAACTAGAAATTTATAAGGATTGACAGTTCTGTTCAGAGAACAAAAACAAAATGTCATCTCACCGATTCAAAAAGTGTTTATTAATCATTCTAAATTTCATTCCTCTTTTAAATTTATTCTGAAAATATTGTAGCAATCAGCATTATATTATTGTTGTAATGATAGCTTAGGAGGCAACCGAAACCCTCTCCGGGTTACTGAAATCAGACAAGTCGGGAACAGCGAGAAAGCACTGCCAGGGCACTCTGTTCAGAAATAACAGGTAAGGTGTCCTCCAGTCACAGTAAAACCATCTGGGTCTTTTATTCTAAATTTCCAGATCTACTTCTGAACTAACCCTATATCAGGCTCAAAAACAGAACGTATTCATCTCCAATAGTAAATTAACCGACATGTGAGCACATAACATGTGGCTTTAAATATACCACTGAATTACCTGTCCTCCACCGCGGGAGAATGGACTGCTTTACAGAGCAGGTAACAAACCCGAGGCTCTCAATCACGGCTGAAGGATTTTACCTGCACTGCAGACATTCACTCTCCCTGGAAGGTCATTGCTTCACAGCCTGGGAAATAATCCTGCCAGCCGACTTGCAAAGTGCCCGAGGCATCGCTCCTGAGAGGCATAACTTGTCTTCTTTCAAGGCTAGAGGTCAGAAGCATGATCACAGCTCAGTCAAATTTAAAGGAAAAAGTACCTGGGGTCAAAAATAACCTAAAGAAAAAAAATAGAATACTAGAAACTCAAAAAATATTTTACGTTCCTCTGGGCTTTGACATGGTGATGGGAAAACCTGTTGCAGAATATTAAATTTAGACTTTGTTTTTCAACTGGCAGCTTCAAAATAACTAAACTAAAACTGAATACAGAATCTGAGGGATGTCATGCTGTGATCCGTTTTGAGAACATTTTTATGCTATGAATCCATTTAAATGCTCATCAACCTAGACTTTAAAAGAAAAAATCAAGTTTAAGTGACTTACACGTGAAATGTGAACAGAGGTTCGATGATTAAATTACTGCATCAATTAAGTCGAGTACACGGAAAGAAGCCTGCTCTTTCAAGCAATGTTAATTCTGCCTCTGATCAGACAGACTCCTTACATCACCATTAGGGCAGTGCTTCAGAAAACACAACACATCCAGCAAAAGGAGAGAAACGATTTGTAAATAGGAATAAACTGCTGTTTGGGAATTTTTCATAAAATGAATAAACTACATTGATGTTTGTGCAAAAAATACAGTCATTTCCATCCACTTGCAAGAGTGAAAAACTCTGAAAATTGTTTTTGAAAATCATAAGACAGGTGAAATTATCATTAAACTCACCAAAAGTGGCTTGATAACCATAAAAGTCATAAATGAGTGCATTGAAGATTAAAGGCATTCCTGGACGTACACATCGCAGAGGGCAAAGTGTTTTATTTCGGTCGTCTCTGCCAACTGCTATCACAGGCTGTCATTTTCAGGAAGGGGCAATGTATTTGCAAAAGCAGAGTGAGCACAACCAGCCTTAAATCAGACAAGCTGAGGGCTGCCGAGTGAGCCCTGTCATCACACAGCCGACCAGGACCCTTGAACATCAGGATTTTACGGTGTGTTTTTCTGGCACATCTGACCCTCAGTAGACTCCGCTGCCTCCTCGCATCCAGAACATTAACCTCCTTGTATCTCGCAGTTTGCTCTTACTCTTTTAAGGGACTGGGTTCTACCCAGGCAAGGAGGAAAGGAAGAGCCTCTGACAAGCAGACTTTGTCATGTTGTTGTTCCTGGGCCTTCAAAACTCAGTTCAAAGGTCGTCTTTTCACTCTGTCCTACATGGCTCAGAATAGACCGTGCAATGGTGAGGGTGCTGCTTAACTCTGAAGCTCAAATCACCACAAAGGTTTCTTCCTCATCTGCGTCCACTCTGAGTCTGGGTGGTCTCCACTGCAGCTCCGTTTCAGGGGGAGCGCCAGTCCTGTCTGCCTGTGACTTTGTCACCTTACTTGTGCCTGCAGACTGCCTTAACATAGTATTAAAGGTCTGCAGGGATGGATGCCGTCTCTCAACTTCTTTGGCCCTGAAGACCACCACCTGTGCTCACACCGAACTCTCTAGAACTCATCACAAGGCCATGCCTCGCTGGAAGGAGCCTGGGCCATCTCCTCTCCCCAGAAGATGGAGGAGACAAGAATAAGACAGGGGTAAGCACTGTGTCTCCACGCCACCGTTCCTGCCCCTGCCCTGCAAGGCTGTGACAGGGGCCCGGTTGTGCCCTCCACTCTGTCTGTACCATACCACGTATCATCTATTTCACTTCAGTAGAGAAAGAGCTCCTGGAGGCAAACAAACAGATATTATTTTCCTGCCTAAATTCCATAAACACAGAAGTAAACACAACCACACAGAAAGTCAGATGTATTTCTGCCAGATGTTAGTTGAGAAGTTCCAATTACCAAGATATGATAGCAATGTCAAAGATATATCCAACTCAGTATGAAAAAGACCCACGTACAACATCAACAAATACTCAACGAACATTTCCTACATGCCAAATAAAAGTTCCAGGTCCTGGGAAAACAATAGTACTTGAGATAAATGAAAAGCTTCTCATGTCCTGGTTTACATTCTTAGAAGGAGACACAATAAATAAACATCAGAAACAAGAAAAATCCAAAACAAGAATGCCAGAAATAAGAAAATATAATTGAAAACTACATATACTGAGCGATCAGGGAAGACCTTTAGAAAAACAACATTGGACTGACATGTGGATACAAGAACAAGGCCATAATCAGAAAAGTGGGGAAAAGGATTTCAAAAAGAAGAAAGTGCTTGTCCACAGGACATATGTCCAGGCAGACTTGGTGTATTTCAAGGTTACAGACTACGTGCATAATCGTATGTAAATTAGAAACTTCCCATCTGCAATGATATCGATATACCATACATTATGGACCTTAGCTGAGTTGAAGATATCCACATTCTTTCTGAATTCATTCTTTCTAAATAGTACGGAGTTAAAGCACGTTTTCCAGAATATCTTATCATTATCATCCAACAACTTTTTTTTTATCCAACAACTTTTTATTAAGTGTCTTATCTGTGAAAAAAAGGCAGCTATTACTTTAGAATATCTGTTAAATATCACACTCAGGGCACAGTGGCTCATGCTTACAATCCCAGCACTTTGGGAGTCCGAGGCAAGAGAATTGCTTCAGCCCAGGAGTTTGAGAGCTGCCTAGGCAACATAGTGAGACACTGGCTCTACACAAAATAAAAATTTTTTAAAACTTAGTCAGGCATGTTGGCATGCACCTATAATCCCAGCAACTAGGGAGGCTGATGTGACGGTATCACTTGAGTCCAGGAGTTCAAGGCTGCAGTGAGCTATGATCCTGCCGTCGCACTCCAGATTGGGTGACAAAGCAAAACATCGTCTGCGAACATTGAAAGAAAAAAAATTAGGATCTCTTTATCAAAAGAAATCACAACCTGTTAGAGAAAAATAAAAACATAAATAAAGTACTAATTAATTTAAAAAAAGCAATATGTGGCAAGAATAAGACATATCTCCAGACAGTAAAAGGCTAATTATCAAGTAAAATTATCTACATAAATTTTTAATTTGTAAATTGCCCATAAAATCAAGTTTCTATCTGATTGAGAAAAAAAAATTACCAGACATATTTTCACTAAATTTGCAAGATACGAGGGTTGGCATGTTTCTGTCTTAGAAAATAGTCTCTGTGTCATACACAGTGCTCATCTGAAGGGAACCCATAAAAGGCAGCGAGTAACTTTCCAGAGTAGCCAAAACCAAAGTAGGACGCAAGATGCTTGTGCCCTTAGAGGGCAGGTAATGGTGAAAGACAAGTCGTTTTGTAAAATGATGCTGTGGTCAGAGGAAAAAACAGTGGTTAAAACTTGAGCTCCAAATTATTCATCTCAAGGGTAATCAATCCACATTTCATGCATTGACTTGCAATAACACTGTTCTCATTAAGACACCAGAACCTGTGTTCCAGAATGACTGATAATAGGGATTTATTTATTTAATGATGGTGACTAATTCTCCCAAGCTATGCAAAGGAGGCTAAATACTACATAATAAGGTTTACGAATTAAAAGGAGGAAAAAACGTTCTTGTCTTAGTGTAGGTTTTCTCAGAATCAGTTCCTGAGATAAGGATTCACATGAAATTAGTCACTTAGGAGGAAACAGTGGGAGGGAAGTAAAGAAGACATGGACTAAACTGGAAAAAGTGGCAGGAAGGGGATGAAGAGTTGGCTATCGATCAGGTGTCTGCATAGACAAAGAGAACCTAATCCTACTTGGAAAATCAGGCAGCCAGTGTAGAATGCGTTCCTCTGAGTCAGAGTAAGAAAAGGTAACTGGTATGGTTACCTACCAGTTCATGTTGTGTCAGCAGGAGGAGAGGGCCACTCCCAAGAGCCGTTAATCACCTGACTTTGCTGATCTGCTAAGCAGGAGGGCAAAGTGTAAGCTGGTGACAAGAAAAAGCCCTCAGGCAGAGATGTGTAGGTTGTGACAGTTGGAAGAAGGGTCAGGATACACTGAAGTGGTAGAAGCAAGGGAATACTGGTGAGCAAATGATAATTTTAGGGTCAGGCATGATGAAAAGATCCAATTAAGAGGTACCTGAGCTGGACTTGAGTGGTGGTCTCACTCAAGGATTTGGATAAAGGAAAGCATCAATGTTGGGAAAATTAGTATAAGCATAAGCAGTGAGGTGGGACAACACAATGGGTATCCCGGGTCAGCGTATCAGCCAGATTTGGCTGGTGAGAGAGACTGTTTCCATAGGAAATACTAGGGAAAAGATGGCTAAAATGTATGTTAGAGCTATATCCAGATGGGGATCTAAGGCTAATTTTTAACTTTTTCTGATCGGCATTGAGAAGTCTAAGGTTTCTAAATGGGAAAGAAATAAAGTTAAAACAATAGTATTTTATTCCATTAATATCCACGTCAGCACTATTATTGACCGTGGAATGTAAACTCTGATTAGAAACAATCTGTATTTGTTCAATTTCTCTAAGACAGGGTTATATTCCAAGAGGTATTCAGTAACCCACCAGCAACAAACACCACAAGAACGAAGACTGTGGTATCTAAATATTATCTCAGACAAAGAAATCAAGGCATCTTGGAGAAATGGCTGACTCCAAGTCACAGCACAGTATTTATAAATCTAAAACACTTTGCTGTACCAGAAAGGAAGTAAGCTGTCAAACGCTGCAGGGTTCTGGACAAAAGACCTCAAGAGCTGACATGAGGGGGTTCCTTACAAGTCAAATGAGCAAAAAAAAAAAAAAGCATCAAAGTAATAAATATCATAAAAATGTTTTTAAAATAATACTACTTCCTATGACCTGAACTACATTAACAACGCTAACATCTGTCATAAAATATAGGCCGTCTCAGAGATACTATGGGTTCAGTTCCAAACCATTGCAATAAAGTCAATATCATAATCAAGTGAGTCATATAATTTTTTTGGTTTCTCAGAGTATGTAAATTTTATGTTTACATTACATGTAGTCTATTAAGTGTGCAAGAGCATTATGTCCAAAAAAAATGCATATCCCTTAAAGAACTCTTTATTGCTAAAAAATGCTAAAATTGCCCTCCTGCTCAGCAGATCAACACTTCTGAGCCTTCATCAAGTCATAATCTTTTTGCAGGTAAAGTATTTTGGTTCGAAGTGAGTAGCTGTTGACCAATTAGGTGGTTGCTGAAGTCTCGGATTGTAACGGAAATTTCGCTCTTCAGTAGGTCCTTGATCTCGGGGATTCAATGAATGTACCCACAGACCACAGATCAGTGGCAAGACAGGATTTTACTTAGAAATTAGAAAGGAATACCTAAAAAGACATCAGAGCTTCTGGCAGGAAAGAACTAACTGAGAAGTCTGTATTAGGTCTTGAGAATTTACACTGGCCAGAACTTGGCATATAGAAACACGTTTTCATTGTTAATGAGTGTTGTCAACAAAGGAATGAATACAGTCCCTTCAACTCAGGGCAAAAGGTAAAGGTGTTTCCTTCATGAACTTGCGTAAGCCTAGGAAAATTGGGGTCCCCTGTCCAGCCTTGAATGGGGGGAACTCTATATCAGGATGGCTGTGGCAATCTCCTAGAATAAGACACAGTGAAGTTTCCAGCATCAATTGACTCTTCTTTTTATAAATATTTTCTCTGTAATATGTAATGCTGGTTGATAGCCCTTTACCCAGAGCAGAACTTCTTTCAAAATTGGAGTTAATCTTACCTAAGCTTGCTATTGCTTTATTAACTAAGCTTATGTAATATCCTAAATATTTCATTGTCATTTCATAGATTCCATCTCAAGAAACCATTCTTTGCTTATCCATAAAAAGCAACTCCTCATCCACTCGAGTTTTATTATGCGATTACAGCAATTCAGTCATACCATCAAGCTCCACCTCTAATTCTAGTTCTCTTGCTATTTCCAGCACATCTGCAGTTATTTCCAACACCAGAGTCTTGAACTGCCCAAAGTCATCCATGATTATTGGAATAAAATTCTTCCAAACATTTGTCCATTTCAATAGTTTAATTTCATCCCATGAATCACAAATGTTCTTAATGGGATGCTGAAGGATGAATTTTTTCCTGAAGGTTTTCAATTTACTTTTCTCAGGTCCATCAGAAGAAGCACTATCCATGGCAGCTAGAGTCTTACCAAATGGATTTCTTAAATAATAAGATGTGAAAGTTGAAACTGCTCCTTGACCCATGGGCTGCAGAATGAATGTTGTGTTAGTAGGGTTTAATAATATTGATCTTCTTATATGTTTCCAGCAGAGCTCTTGGGCAACCAAGTGCCTTGTCAATGACAGGTGATATTTGGAAAGGACTCTTTCAGTCTGAGCAGTAGGTCTCCTGGGGGGCTTAAAGATTCAGTAAGCCATGGTGTAAACAGGTGTTCCATCATCCCAGCTTTGTTCCATGCAGACAGCACAGGCAAAGAAGATTTAGCATAATTCTTTTTTTCTTTCTTTCTTTTTTTAATCTTTATTTTTTTTCTTTTTTTGAGACAGAGTTTCACTATGTCACCCTCAGTAGAGTGCTGTGGCATGACAGCTCACAGCAATCTCAAACCCTTGAGCTTAAGGGATTCTCTTGTCTCAGCCTCCCAAGTAGCTGGGACTACAGGCACCTGCCAAAACACCCGGCTATTTTTTGGTTGTAGTTATCATTATTGTTTGGCAGACCTGGGCTGGGTTTGAACCTACCACCATCGGTGTATGTGGCTGGCTCTGGAACCACCATGCTAGGGGTGCCAAGCCAATTTAGCATAATTCTTAAGAGCCCTAGAATGTTTGGTAAATAAGCATTGGCTTCAACTTAAAGTAACCAGCTATATTAGCCCCTGATAAGAGAGTCAGACTATTTGAAGCTTCTAAGTCAGACCTTGACTTCTCCTGTCTAGTTATAAAAGTCCTAGACGGCATCTTCTTCCAATAGAACACTGTTTCATCTGTATTCAAAATGGTTTAATGTAGCCGCTTCTATCAATTAGCACGACTAGGTCTTCCAAGTAATGTGCTGCACTTTTCCATCAGCACTTGCTGCCACGCTGCGTTTACATGTTATGAAGACATCTTCTTTCCATAAACCTCATGAGTCAACTTCTGGTGGCTTCAAATTTTCTTATGCAGCTTTCTCAGCTCTCTCAATCTTGATGAAATTGAAGAGGGTTAGTGCCTTGCTCTGGATTAGACTTTGGCTTAAGGAAAGGTTGTGGTTGGTTTAAATCTTCTATCCAGACTACTCAAACTTTCTCTGTTATCAGTAACAAGGCTGTTTTGTGTTCTTGTCATTTGAGTCTTCATGGGGGTAGCACCTTTAATTTCCCTCTAGAACTTTTCCTTTGTATTACATCTTGGTTAACAGGCACAGGAGGCCTGGCTTTTGGTCTAACTTGTCTTTTAATATCCTCCCTCACTAAACATAATCATTTCTAGCTTTTGATTTAAACAGAGTGATCTGAGACTCTTCCTTTTGCTTGAATATCCTTTGGCCTAATTCCAACATTGCAGCATCTCAGGGAATAGGGAGGTCTGGGGGAAGAGAAAGGGGAGCAGCAGTTGGTGGAGCAGTCAAAGCACATGCTACCCACTATGTATCAATTCTGCTTTTTGATGTATGTAATATATGGGCTCAGTTTGTGAACTAAAATAAGAACTTCAGGCTCTCCCCTCAAAGACTGACTGACTGGACCCCCTCTTGGCCAAGAAGATCCTAAAAATGAGCTGCTGGCCCTACGAGAGGGGATCAGGCAGTCCTCATCATCCCCCACCCCTTCTAGAGAAGTCCTCTGGTCCTTCCAACAGGACAAAGGTTGTCAACACACACCTCTAGGTCCTCAGTCTACACAACAAACCACCCATCTGTCGGGGACTTTGTCTCTAAATAACAGAGCCTTTATCTTACACATTCCTTTGTCAGCTAAGGAATCTTTCAACACACCTATAACCTGTAAGCCTCCTCATCCAGATGCCCCACCTTTGGGGGGCAAACCACTGTATGGTTTCTGCATATTGATGTATGACCTCACCTGCAATCCCTGTCTCCCAAAAATGTCTAAAACTGAACTGTAACCCCACCACCTTGAGTTCACCCTCTCAAGGCTTTTTGGGTATGGTTCTGGGTCTTGGTTCTCAAGTTTGGCTCAGAGTAAACCTCCTGATGTCCTTCTGCAGAGTGTGGCTTCTTTTCTGTCAGCAAGTTTGAGGTGCCCAAAACAATGATAATGGTAACATCAGAGATCCCTGAGTAGAGACCACCATAACAGATATAATACTAATGAAAAACAGTGAAGTTCGGTTAGAACTGCCAAAATGTGACACAGTGATGTGAAGAGAACACCCAATTGGGAAAATGGCACTGATGGCCTTGTTCAATCCAGGCTTGCCACAGACCTTCAGTTTGTAAAAAATGCAGACTCTCTGAAACACAATGCAACAGCACAAGGTGTGCCTGTGTGCCTAACAGCTTGAAGGATCTTAGGAGACTAGTTACTCTGGACACTAGTGACACAGGAATCCCTCACTCAGGGCTGCACAGGGGCCACCACCCCCATTCTCCAGGCCCAAGTGAACTCAGAAATCAGACCCTCATCTCTACACACAAACAGGTTGCCCTCTCCAGGCCACACTGTCTGGGCTCCATCGTGTTAGAGCAAAGCGGCCTGAATTGTTTTGGGGTGGTTCCACCTTGAGTAGGGAGCACACACTCTAATTCCTTCCCTGAGACAAAACTGCAAGGACCTGATAACCTTTTCCCAGGGGAGAGACTGCATTCATTCATTCATTCATTTGTTAATACACTCATTAAGTTTATAAAGGTGTTTTCCCACCTACTAAGTCCTGGCAAAACATAATATAGGCCCCCTAGACAAAGGGCTCCTGTGGAAGACTTCTGACTTGTGTCTTTCCCTTTGCCAGAAGCTCTGGTGCTTTTTACTTCTTTCTTATTCCTTTCTGTCTAATAAAATCGTATCTTACCACTGATCTGTGGAGGGTTCATTCTTTGAATACCTGAGATCAAGGACCTACTGAAGAAAGAAATTCCGGTAACACTAGGAAACAAAGAAGAAAGTCACACAATTATCCCACCTTTCCTTACAAACTGTATAGCTACTTAATGACATAAGTTTCTTTATTATAAAATAATATCAGTTAATATATGCAAATGAGAATGTCACTATTAGGTGACTCCTAATGAAACAATAGATGTAGATAATAGTCATCAATGCCTGCTAATACTATTAGCTGGACATCTGATGAAAAACTTATTCTGTTTGTCATCACTTGTATCAGCTTGACAACACCTGAACCCAAAGATAATTATAACATTATCTAAGAGAGACAAACCTCTTAAATAACAGAAAGTAAACTGTAACACCTGTGCCATCTTTTTCTTTATTCTCTTTTTTTACTTCTTTTTGGGGGATGAATATATATTTTTTTTATTTTGGGGGGGATTCATTGAGGATACAAGATGTGTCACACACTGAGACTCTGCCCCCCTCCGTCCTTCCCTCTCTCTCTGGAGAGGGTGAGGGAAAGGAAGAGCAGAGAGACCCATGCCATCTTTTTGGAAAGAAAAATCACAATTTAATCTGAACAATTCCATAAATTTAACTATCAGTGTACAAAAAAATACTGAGAGAAAGGACACCACAAAAATACAGTCTGGAAAGTTCAAAACATGGGAAATTCTACAGAGCAAATTATCATTATTCTTCAATAAATAAACTACCAGAAAACAATAAAAGAGAGAGAAATCCATAGACTTTTGTGAAAAAAATATAATGGGAAGACTTTGCTTAGGTCAATCAATTAGAAAACATAAAATTTATAAGGCATTTGAGTAAATTTGATATTAAATTTCTCTTTTATGACACAATTACACTTACTGTCAAAATTTTCATTGTACTAGTGATATTGTGGATATGTTTCTTTTCTAAAGCCCTTATATTTTAGATATGTATTTATATTTCCAAAAAAGTTTATTCTTAAAAATGTCAATGGAAAAGAAACAATACTCAGTAAAATAATGCAAAGAGGTTTTTTTAATTTTTTTTTTTATTTTTACATATACATGTGTTAATTAGGGTTCCACTTTTTGCCTTCACAGAATTTAAAAGGCTTAAATGTTAATAACAATAAAAATGTTTAAGATAAAGACTAGAAACAGAAACCGTGTAAAGAATGAACGAAGATAAATACATTCAGAAAAGAAAACAGATGATTACAGCATCGAAATATTAAGCAATATTAGTAATAATAATGCGAAGAAAGTAACGTTCACTTTGTCAAATAAGACATTACAGAGTGTTTGACTCTGAGGCTCAGTGTGAAGTCATCAGTTAACTTCTAAGAGGTTTATTCTGAACCAAAGTTGCGGATTATGACCCGGAGTCACACCGGGTGAACATGTGGACGGCTGAGGTGATGGGGTTACACTTCAGGTTTATACATTTCAGAGAGACAAGGATTACAGATAAAGTCATAAATCAATACAAAGAAAACATACAGTGGCTTGGGCCAAAAAAGTGGGACATCTGGGCTTTTGTAAGTGGGAGCTTACAGGTTACAGGAGGTTTGAAGATTCTTCAGCTAACAAGAGTTAGGCTGTTCTGCAATATTTGGAGTCAGTGAAAAAGGAAAGCTTCAGATAAAGGGTCTGTTAATTGGAGAGGAAGGACAGACTCAAGCGGATGGCTGTGCACCCCGAGGAGCTGTGGGTGCGTGCGGCCCAGTCTAGAGTCCCAGAGGCCTCTCTAAGAGGGAGGGGCGTGAGGAGGCGGGCCTGATCCCCTTTCTCCTGATCCGCCAAGAAGGGGCCCAATCTCTTAGTTGCAGGGCAAGGAGCCTTAAGATTGTATTTAGTTCACAAATATTTATCAATTAAATAAAATGGCATCGGGAATTTACTTGAAGAAAATACCAAGGGCTGGGAGGAGAACTATACATTAATTTGTTGACTTTAGATCATAGGTGAAAGAACTAAACATTCGTATTTCTGACCTCCTGTCTGGTCTTGGAATTATTAAAGACTGAGAACAACCACTCAGAGAAAGCAGCACACACACAGTTAGGAGCCGCCGCCTTGAAAAGTGCAGGGTCCAGGGGCTGGGACGTCACCGTGAGAATGGACGGAGCTCGGGCGGGCGACCCTGCCGAGGACACCGGGGAGGAAAGCAAAACAAGCCTGGGAGCGGAACAGCTCCGTGGGTTCGGGGTGTGAAAGCGCGGGACACGCACAGTCGGCAAAGCACACGGCAACAACGCTGTGCCCGGGCCTTCCCGGCAGCAGCCCATCTGAGCCTCGCAGCCGCGGCCCCCAGGACCGTTGTTTCAATGAGGGAGGCATCAATACACAACGCCATTTTTCACATGAGGGAATTAAAGCTTTACAGAGTCCGACAATTTGCTTAATGTCGCGTACCCGAGGGACCGGTTCTAGCCTAGCCAATATCCCAGGATTATCTAGCACGAAAGGTTTCCAGCGCCCAATTGCATGTCACTGCCTTGGAGAGAAGTCGAGGGAACCCAGGGCAAACGAGCTGGAGTTTTCTCGTCGCGTTCTACTCAACTCAGGCCAAAAAGACAAAGCCAGCCCTTCCCGGGCGCCCTCGCAGGTCCCTGAGCAGCCACCTCCCACCCCAGCCGGCCCTGTCCCGGCCGCGCCGCGCTGTCCTGCTGGAACTACAACTCCCAGGAGGCCGCGCGGAGCTGCTCGAACTACAACTCCCAGGAGGCCGCGCGGTCCGGCTCGAACTACACCTCCCAGGAGGCCGTGCGGTCCAGCTCGAACTACAACTCCCAGGAGGCCGCGCGCAGGTGCCGCCGGAAGGGCCGCGCCCGGCGCCGGAAGCTGCGCGAGCGGGACTTCCCGTCCTTCCGCGGCGTTCTGGTTTCCTCCGCTGTGGTCTCCTTTGGGTTAGTAGAAGCAGCGGCGAGGTGCTCGCCGCGGGGGCGGGGACCCGGTGCCCGGGCTCTTTGGCCTCCGCGCCGCCCTGCCCGTCCCTGTGGGCGCGGGAGCGCTGCGCGCCGGGCGACCGTGCGGCTGCTGGAGGCCACTGCAGACGTGGTGTCACCTTGAAGGAAGGAATCTCACGGTGGTGGCGAGGACGTAGAATATCGAGGCTTTACTGTGGGCGAGGCCGGCGCAGGGGTGGCGCTGACTAGGCCAGTGGTCTTCGCGAGTGCCCGGGGACCGGGTTCCTTTAGTGAGGACAGTAGCTCCGCGGACGGCCATAGTCCAGGTCCTGCCTGGCCACCCCCAGTCACGTGACCGCAGGCAGGTCACGTGCCCCGGTTCACATCTCAGTACACGTGAACGTTGGCTTGGTTGAAATCTAAGTCCCTGTAAACCTCGGGGTCTTGCACTTTTTCCTCCCTTCAAATCCTCAGTTTCTACAGGACCTGCCACTGACAGATGAGAAAGGCGAGCTGCAGAGCGCCCCTGAGACGTGCGCGCTTCTCCGGAATAAGTCCTGGTGCTCCCAGTGACTCTGCCCTGGGAACAGCCCCGGTGCT